>CAUYQV010118726.1:0-55800 GCA_963574575.1 Galagoides demidoff
AAACTATAACTGAGAAAATGACATGAAGTCTGTGTTGATCAGTTTGATGGAAGTATTTCGGATTGCATGTGAAAACCCCACACTGTACCCCAGAAGTGCATTAATGTACATAGTTACCATTCAATAAAAAAAAAAAAGAAAGTGTGAATTTCACTGTCAGAGTAACTTCTTGATGAGCTCAATATTACTCAGATGTAATGCGAAATATAATTTGTTCCCCACAGAGAGCATAGCTTTTAGCTCAGCATTTGCCTGTACAAAGTGAAGTTCATAATGGTTTTGTCTCTGTGTGTTTTAAAAATGACATCACGCTTTATAAATATAAACATTCGCATGGAAATTCAAAAAAGGGATCAGAAAGTCACACCCTGTTAGATTGGGCTTTGAACTTTCCTTAGGGACCGATCTAGTGTACATTTTCTTTCTCCCCTGTATTGTCCTATTAAAATGTCAACAATAATGCAGTGGTGATCACGATGCTTTGTATAAATACAGCCAAGAGCTGTGGCGTTCCAAAATGTCTTGAGAGGCTTTGAAGGGCAAGTCTGAAGTCACAGAGGCTTAGAGCTCAAAGGACTTCAGAGATGGAGCAGGAGGACATTTGAGTTACCGAGTTGCTCAAGAATGTGTAATGCTACAGAGATGACTTGATCTTGATCAAGGCCGGGCCCTTCTCACTGGTTTGAAAGAGGAAAATGGAGTTACTTTGTCTGTCTTGCCTTGGGTCGTACTGTCCCTACTGTCCATTAGTAACCACCTGGTAGGATGTGTCCTTACATCTTCTTTCTAGATCAGTTGCCCATTGTGGCAGACAGACTCTGGGGCAGCCTGCCTGGCCCGTTTTTGCAGTCACACCCCCCCCATACCCCTGGGGATGCAAAGAACCTGTGACTTTCTTCTACACAACAGAACGTAGCAAAGTGACAGGATGTGCATCATTATCTTACATGTGACTGTAAAACATCTTGACAGGAGACTCTGTCCTGTAGCTGGCTTGGCTAGACATGGACTAGCTGAATCCACTGCTGATGGACTGGGTCCACTGCAGTCTTAAAAGGCTGCAATCAAGGTGCTGGCTGGGACTTCGGTCTTCTGAGGCTTGACTCGGGAAGGATCTGCTGCCAAGCCCATGTGGTTGTTGGCAGCATCTGGATCCGTGCAGGCTGTCAGATTAGGGGCTTCAGTTTTTCTTGCTGGCTGTTGGAGGGAGGTTACTCTCAGCTGCTTGCCGGGCAGCCCTCTCCATAGACAGCTCACAACACGGCAGCTTGTTTCTTCAAACCCAGCCAGGGAGAGACAGTCTCTTGGTCATGCTGGACACATCCAAAAGACTCAGTTATTTTAACTCACTGCATCTAATTAGGGCAAATTTTCACCCCATAATTTGTGTTAGAATTCTAAAGCTCATGGTTGTGTTCACACTGCCAATATCAATATAAAATCAGTTTAGGCTTTTTTCATGAATTGTGTAATTATGTATATCAGGGGATTATAGAGGATATTGACCCCATTGTGAATTCAACCCAATCTATTGTCTAAGCAAGGAACCTGTATAAAAGATTAATTTAGTAACCAACCTACTGACTGCTTCACTTTTTACTAGACAAGGATGACTGCCAAAACAATAAATTTTAATTGCTGTTGGATAAATCCGTTTCACTGCCCTCCTCTCTTCCCTCCTTCCTTCCCTCGTTCCTTCCAAATGTGGCACTAAACGGGGTAACAGGCACCAGTGCTCTTGGTGCGGGGCAGCCCACCTTTCCTGCCACCTGCTGTCCCTACAGACAGTCTGTTTTCTTTCTCGTGTGTTTTACTCCCAGTGATAGTTTTGCTTCTTCTTGCCTATAACAGCCATTAGCTTTACAAACCTTAAGATTGGATCCAAGGGCTTTTCCCAAAGGAACACGAAACTGGCAGAAAGAGCAAAAGGAATATCTGTGTTTCGGAATCAATAGAAAAACTTTTACCACAACAGCAATTAGACTTTAGTTATCATGACATCAGATTTCAGCTTTGACAAAACTGAACAAGCTTTAGACTTTATTGTTGGAGAGTCTCGAGATTTATTTTTTATTTTTTATTTTTTGTACATGGTGGAAAGTAGTGCTGTTTTATTTTAGGGGCATGGCAAAGAGACAGAATACCAACAGAGGCCACAGCCAAATGTGGCGAAGGCCGTCTGGTTTCGATTTTCCCACTGAGCTTTACCAAGGCCAGGCTTCTCCTGGGAGACATGTGAAGTCTTCTATTTGTGCAAAGATTTTTTGTAATTCTGCAAGGTGACTTTAAAATTATGTTTACTGAGAATTAGGCTAAATAGACTACTGATGAACACAAATTGATTTTAATTAAATTAATGGAAAAGTTATATTTAGATCCCTCTAAGTTTCCCAGTTCCTTCAAAGAGTGGTTAATGTTTATATTTTATGAGGTAGAACTCCTCCCTAGCTTTCAGCCATCCTTCCAATGTTTCTGCTAAAATTTAGAGACCCGTCCTGAACCTGTGTTCTTGTGAGGAGTCCTTCCAGCAGTTCTGATTTATTTTCAGATACAGTTCAAGTCCAAGGGACAGTTCACACCCCACAATTTGTTCACCATCTAGAGCTCCTGTACTTTGTGGACAAAGATAGGCTATTATTAAAAATACCTGTTTGGCACACAGGCTCAGAAACTTATAATGCATTTAGCTTATTAGAACAATAATATACAGATTTCCTTTGTGTTTTCTTTGAGAAAGAAACCTTTTGCCTAGGTTTTCCCTACCTTTGTATGTATTGAATTCTTTTTTTTTTTTTAAATTCTCTCTGTACATGTACATGTGTTTATTTGGTTTCCATTTTTTGCCTTCACGAAATTAAAGAGGCTTAAAATTTAATAACAATAACAATGTTTTAAAAAAGGACTAGAAACAAAAACCTCTTAAAGAATGACTAAGAAAAATACATTCAGGAAAGAAATCAGATGAAAACTTCAATGTATGGAAATTTTTTTAGGTGGCTGAAATTTAAAACAATGAGTTTTCCTCCACATATAAAACCCAAATAATTGCAGACAGTTGAACATGACCTTTCCTGACAAGGCCTTTGACTTTTTCCCTGTTGCCTTTTGAAAGAATCTGCCATTAATTTTAGATCACGAGTACAGAGCCTCTCTGTTCTCATAAATGTTTCAATGCGTCATCCAGAGATGGGCTACATGGGGAGCCCTACCAAGTTGTTCTTTTTGAGAAGTGAAATAGCTCCCCACAAAAAGAGAAGGAACATTTCCAGAGGACAATGAAAGAAGCCTGGTAAATGTACTTGGAGTTTCTTAGAAGTGTTCATTCTTCTCACACGGGAGCATGGTTTGCTCTCAAAAACATATTACCCCATTGCCAGCCAGTTTCTTGCCAAAGTCAACGCACGCACCTTTTAGCTCCTTCAGCTAAAATATAAAACTACAGCTGTTATATCCTGACCACCGCAGACCTCCTCCTTTCTGCTCAGACAAGGAAGTCATTCACGTCCATTCTCTCCTTTTCTCTCTCCCCCTCCACCCACTTCTCTCTCTCTCTCTCTAGAAATCCGTTCCTCCCGATCTGTACCTGGGTTATGAACACTGATACTCAATCTTTTCCCTCACCAGCTTCAGCGGTGCTCATCGTCCAAACTATTTCTTCTATTAACAGGGCCCTGGCCTTAAGCCCAAGGATGGACAAGGAATGGCTGCACCAGAAAACAATAATCAAATCACTAAACAAAAATGGGGATTGGGACATTTCGTTTCCATTAGAAACTTTTATTTTTTTCACTGTTTACTTTGTTTTTGCCTTATTGCAGGCAGCTTATAATTTTCAGATATACATGTTAGTGAAATGTGCTTTAAATTTATCTAACGGATCGTGACTACTCACGGTGTGAGCTCTTTCATCTCTCTCTTATTACCATCAGCTTGCTCTTTCCACTGTTTGCCTCCCATTGGGTGGCTTCTCCAGAGTAATCAGGAAATTAGTGTCTTCTTAACATTGTATGAAAAACTCTTCTAGTCTTCTAGATAGAAATTACTGGCATAAAAAGCATTTAAAGTGTTTTCTGATGCTTACATTTAAATAACAATCTACTATCTTACATTCTTTGAGGAGATGGGATATTAATAGGCACACAGAATAATTCCATAGACCCGTGTTTCTCATACTTCAGTGAGAATCAGAATCACCTGGAGTTGCTCACCTGTGCACCGCCCCCAGAGAGTCTGGGGCAGGTGCTCCTGCTGCTACGGAGCTCCAGACTGACCTTGGAGTAGCCCCTCTGATGCAGATCCAGACCCTGTCCTCCTTCTCAAAGTGTTACCCCAATGTAAAGAGCAGCTTGATGACAGACAGCAGGCGTAGAATGAGAAAGGGAGAGAGATGATAGATAAATAGGTGATTGAGAGATGATAAATAGCGAATGAAATATGTAAAGGATCTTACGTGATAATAGTTTTAAAAATTCTGTCTTTAATGTTTTTTTGAAAAACAAGCATCACACTTAGTACCAAATGGATACTAGTAGATTAACAACTATATGCTCACCTAAGAGAAAAACTCAATTAAATTCTAATGGAGGGAAGGGGTTGAATAAGTTCCCACCCAACAGGTACGTCGTATGGGTCTAGGGCACACTTCCTGGGTGAAGGACACAACTACAACTTGAACTCTAACCTTCCAAAAGCAAACTGCGTAACCTAATTGTATGTGCCCCCCATATTAATGTGAAACTAAAAGAAATAAAATTAATGTTTTTAAAGCATGGCATACATAGATAACAATTAAAGGAACACGAAATAAACCCCCCCCCATTTCAGAGCTACACTCTTATTTTGCAAAATCAGCCATATTTAAGTATCTGTAGGAAATAACAACTTATAGTGAAACCAAGACCGTAAGAAATTAAAGAAAACTTAGACTATGGTGCACACACCAAAGCTCAATTATTTGAGGCCAAATTTTCTTTAGCTTGTTTATAGTATTCACTGGAAAGAAACACACGCACACCTAAAACCGCTTTCTGAAATCAAATACATTTCCTGCCTTCTTTCCGCAGCGCTCTTACGACCAACCTATTTATAGCCCGGGAAAGGAAAAAGCTCCACTGGAGGCAGGAAAACCAAGTTCGGAAAGAATAGGAGGAAGTGTGCCTGCCATTTAGCCAAACAACCTTTAATTCATTGAGCTCAAAGCTCAGCAGCTTCACTGTCCTTGTTAGGCGCAAACAGCTTGCAAGTTTCAATTATTTTTTTCTCTCCCTGCTTTTGAACTGGATTTGGGCAATAGAGATGATGGCGGCATTTTAGAAGAAAGAACAAGGACCTCTAGGTGTACACGGAAGAGAAACTTGCTAGGAGTTGATGAATGAAAAGAAAAAGACAATTCAACCTGGAGATGAACTTTAAATGATTGCACGTCCACAAAAGGAGGTGAGTGTCATGTTTAAGTCTATTTCGGGGTCTTAATGCATATAGCCATAGACAGTGGAGATGATTTGAGAGCAAGTCCCCGTGTAACTTTCCAATGAGCTTTTATCTCAGAAGAAATGTAGAAATCAGTCTCAGAGATGAGATCTTCAGCATTTAACTATTTCTTTAAAAGAGTAGTTGTTTCTGAAGATAAGTTAATTTCCACTTACTTTCTTCAGTTTCATTATCATCAGGAATTTAGACCATACTTGGATGAAATAATTGCATTGGTGATCACTTTTAAAAAACTATTTTCTTGATATTTGCCTGTTCATCCATCCTTTTCAAAGTGCTGCTTAATAAGCCACCTGCCATTTTTTGATCCATACTGGTTTAGATGATCTTTAATAAATAGGCCCTCAAATCAAGTGGACAATGATCAAAAAATTATTTTTAACTAAAATTTAAATGTTATGTAAAATTAAGGTAAGATAAAGTTTTTTTAATGCGAAGAGACTTCTTTTTGGACATGCATTTTCAGACAGAGGAGAACCTTCTAGAAACACACAAAAATAGCACCAAACAGTTTCCAGTGACGCAAAGTGTTCATAGAGATTATTTACATTTAAATTATACTTTCAAAACACTCCTTCAACATGTATCTTCTGAGTGCCTTGAAAAATGTCACCGGGTTTGGAAGTGATAAGACCAAAAGAAAATGGATTCAATCCAAGAACAGTTGATGCTGCCCACAGAAAACTTGGAAAGCTCCTAGGGACATTCTAAATTCTTTTAACATTCTTTGCCATTAAACAAGCACATTTGTTTAAATGATGCACCATATTTGCATGCGCTGCTGATAATGTCCACATCTGTGTCTTGGAGAAACTTGATTAATGTCGCCACAATGACTAACACAGGGATAGGGTTCTGGTGGATTATTGAAGAGGAAGAGCAGCAGGAAATGTGTTGCTGTTATTTCGGTTTATCCCTGTTTGAGATTGGTATGTTTAGAATCTGTTGCAAGAAGATAGCAAAGCTGGGAGCCAGACAAGCTGAGCCAGCCAGAGCCGGGGCGGGAGGCCAGGGCTCAGCTCTGGCTCAGTACGGATCCCACTGGCTATCCTCTTTTCTGGGAGAATTTAAGGGTTACTTTTTTTCTGATTAGATAATCATAATTCATTCCATGGAAACTGTTGGAAAGTATAATATGCTTGAATACCAAGAACACGATTTCTCAGTTGAACTTAAGTTGCAAGAAAAAAGCGGCACATGAAACCAGTCTGGGTAAAGATGATAGAGCTGAAGAAACAAGTTAAACCCTCAGCACTTACTTCTGGGACACTCCAGTGCTGCAGAATCAGCTCTGAATCCATTTTGTCACTTCCCCAGAGTGAGATATAAGGTCACTTACTGAACCGCCACTCTACGTGGCTTTAGTGATCGGCGCATTGCTTATATCTATGGGCACCTTAAGTTTGGATTAGTGGGTGCTGGAGATCCCCTTTTTCCTACCCTCTCATCTCACACCCTGTGTTACAGGTTAGCAAACACGACCACACTATCAAAACATATTTATTAAGTTTTCTAACTTATAGTATAATCTCTACCCTTGATGAACTCAACAAGAAGTTGGAGAAAGGGAAGTATATAGGACCCAGAGCTTTCCATATAGAGAGCCAGATTAACAATGTAGAGCACAAATGCCGTGGCAGGAAGACCTGCTCTTGGTGGGCTTTGTGCAGGTATGAGGTTGACCAGGGCCTTGGGAGGCAGAAGGAGATCTGGTGGGTGCAGAAACAGATAAGAACATCCAAGGAAAGAATGGAGATGTGAGCAGGGGCAGAGATGGAAAGGGGCCTGGTGTGCCAAGGAATGGGGTTGCCAGATGACATACAGGATGCCCAATTCAATGTGAATTTCAAATAAACAACAAACACATTGTAGCATAAGTGTGTTCTGGTTCATAGGTATATATGAGGCCTATTGCATGGGACATACTTATACTAAATATTATTTGTTTGTCTGAAATTTACACTTAACTAGGTGCCGCGTATTTTTATTACCTAAACCTGACACCCCTACCCAGACCCTGGGAGTCGACCAGCTTGTTGTGAGGAGAGGAACTAATAACCCATGGAGCAGACGTGTCTGGAGGAGGCTGGGTCAGACTGTGGCAGGACTGCAATGCCAGGCTGAGGGGTTTGAAATCTAAGACAGCGGGAGCCACTGAAGAGTACCATCTACCCATTTGAGGCAGGCCTTTTTAGGGCAGAGAGCATGTCACTGAGGCCTGGGTGCTGATGAAAACAGGCACCAAAAGCACATTTGAGAACAATCTGACCTGTTTTGTAAACTAATCAGGCTTGGTTATGGGAGGAGAAGAAGTGTGGAAGACGATGTCAGGTTTTATGGTCCATTTAAAGAAATGGCCCAAGAGACAGCAGCAGGTCTCTGTGGAGGAGATGAAGATTTTGGTTCAGATGTGTTAAATGTGAGGTGATGATGGAATGGTCAAGGTAGAAATAGTTAAGTGAAATGAGAAACCGCTTAGGAGGCAGGAGGGGACTGGAAGTCATTGACTGTAGGTTAAGTCTTTTGCCTCCATTATCTCAGTCCCTGCTCGCAAGCCCCTGTCAGCAGCTTCCATCGCTGGCTACCTTTTGTAGATGGGAGAACTGGAGGTCAGAGAGGTCAACTGGCCATGCTTACTGAGAGACAGATAGAAATGGAACCCAGGTATATATGTGGCCAACGCCAATGCTTCTGCTAATTTCTAGAAAGAATGTTGAGCATATTGTTCTGGTTTCACTTTATCCATCTGCAAAGACCTAAGAACACCACTTGTTCCTGCTACAACCCAGCGTTCAACTAGATTCCAACTGAGGCAGCTCTCAACATTCTGCAGCTTTTGGTTAATCTCTCTAAGGAACTAGGAATAGGTTATACCAGATGTCCTCAAACTACGGCCCGCGGGCCACATGCAGCCCATCTAGGATTTATCCAGCTCACTGGGTGTTTTTGCTGCCACTGCCTGTCCTGCTTAGAAGCTGACTCATCCTGGGGCCCACAGTCCAGCCCTCCAATGGTCTGAGGGACAGTGAACCGGCCCCCTGTTTAAAAGGTTTGAGGACCCCTGCTACATAGAAATTTTCTTTCTTCTGTCTTTTCTTTTTTCTTCTTTATTTTTCTTTCTTTCCCTTTCTCTTTCTTCCTTTTCTTTTTCTATTTCTTTTCTCTTTCTTTTCTTTTGTTCTTCTGTATCTATCTCAATCATCTCTATGTCTCTGTTATCTATCTATCTTATCAATCATCTATCTCTATCTCTTTCTTTCATTTTCCAAAAGTGTTTTTCCCACAGTGGCTCATTTGTTTTATAGTGAAATAAAGATTATCCTGAAGAGAAAACAAGACCAAGAAGTGTGTTGACTCCTCTCCCTGTCCCTGGCTGCCCTCTAGTGGTAACACCGCTAACAATGTTCAGCCCAGGCCAAGATCAGCACAGCTGGGCTTTAGAAAGAAGCAAGCTCCTTGGGAACCTCTAAATAGCATAACCATGAGTTCACAAAATCACTACAGAATCATCTGTGGGCTCTTAAATGGCGTGGGGGCTTAGTTATGCTAGTAAATTCTGGAAAAATACTTCATGAAATTACACACACCCTTACAACTGGCTGGCCTGAAGGGCCTTTTGTATAGACCAGCCACAGATTTATCTTAAACTGTCTAATCATTAAAATTATTTCATCTGTTTACCCTTTTAGGCAGGTACATATATCAGGTTTGATTATTAAACTTTCACTGCACATCTGTGCCTTTATTGTTAAGATTTTTTTAGATCTTTTATTCTAAGATTTACTTCAAAATACACAATATATTTTTTAGTAAAAAGTGAAAAATCATTCTTTTAGGAATCTGTCCTAAGGGAAAGAATTATAAATTCAGACATCAGTGTATGTAAAAAAGAATCTTTATCTTTTTGGAACAGACACACTTTTGTAACCAACTTAAAGATACAAAAATAAGGTAATTGTCAAATAATATTCTATAATATGGAATTTTATAGGGCCATTCAATTACATTAAGATATTTTTAATGGTATTAGAAACTGTTCATAGTAAATATTAAGTAAAGAAAGGCTGCAAAATTATATACATGGTATAATCCCATTTTCTTAAAAAATATACGTATATGGATGCATGAAAAAATAAGAGCTAAACATTCATACACCAGAGTGTTAACCACAGGAATTTCTGGTCAGCAGGGTAATGGTAATTTTAATATTCTACTTTGTCTCCAGAATAAATGAGCATGTACTAATTTTATAATCAGGGACAGAAACCAGTGTTTTTTCAAAAGTGGAGCGCAAAGTCTCTGTTCCAATTTCTTGCTGTCATGGCTGACAATATGTTTGTGCTAATTCAGCGCCATTTACAGCCTCTTTGGCAAGTAAAGAGTTACATCCTGTTTGTGACAGCATAATTCATTGTAATGGAAAAGATGATGATGCACTAGGCTGGTCTATGACTTCACGGCATTCATCAGTAACAGGAAACAAAGACATGCATTTTTTTCATAATTGTTTTAGTAATAATTGACAATTGGAGGAAATGAATGGCAGAAAACAATTACGGGCAGACAAGATGGTCAGCAGATCAAACTGGGAAATGCTGTGGAGCCAGTCTCAGCTTTATTCATGCAATGCTTTCAGAAAATTACAAAGATAGTATTGTTTTGTTCTCAGTCTACTCCTGAAATTACTATTGTTTTCACCAGCCGTTACACAATTCTTTGCTGGAGGCAATAACCCCCCATATGTTTTTCATTCAGTAATCCGGTAATCCCACATCAGGGATTTTGTGTTGAACTTTTTGTGTTTATTAATGTTCAGGGTCAGGGTGAACTCCTCCCTGTGCCTGTATCCAGCAATGACGCTCAGAGATGTTACTGCAACTTTTCCTGCCTCTGACTTGCTGCTTCTTGCTCAGACATAGAATCTGTAGAGTTTTATGATCTAGCAAATTAAAAAATAGTAAATTGGTGTTCCTACTTTTTGTGAAATGATTCCTCGTCTTCATTTTAGCCGCAATGGGTGGGGAGATAAAAACAACAAAAAACTCAAAACAAGTGAATTCACTATCTAGTTTCCATGCCATAAAATGGACACAGTTAATAACCCCTTAGGTGAAAATGAGGGATGTGCTATCAATTAGGAAACAGTTAGTAAGGGAGGTATTAGATTGCAATAACATATATTTATCTCTTCTGGTGGTTTGTGTCCATGGTTATCTTGTGGGTATTATTAAAATTCTTTGAATGGGAAAATTAACATGCATGAGTTATTATAACCTTTACTCTGATTAGCCTGATTTGGAGGCTGATTTTAGCCTGCTAAAATTTTGCAGTAGCTCTGACTTCCAATTTTTTTTTGCATTAATACATTTATTAGTAAATTGACAAATAAATAGGTTCTTACAGGATTTGTAGCTGACTGTCAGATCTTATCAATTTCCAAGTTTGGTTGATTGTTGTTTTTTTTAAATTTATTTTTTATTTTTAATATATACCTCATCTTGTTTACTTATTGTGTTAAGACATTTATACTCTGTACTAATAGATCCGACATGTACCCTTGTATTATGCACCATAGGTGTGATCCCACCATTCACTCTCCCTCCTTCCCCCCGCCCTCCTTCATCTTGGACCACAGTTGTGATCTATTTTCATATGAATGTGTGAGTGATTGTAAATTGATTTCATAATAGTACTGAGTACATGGGATTTTTTTTTTCTATTCTTGAGATACTTTACTAAGTAGAATATGTTCCAGCTCCATCCATGTAAATGTAAAAGAGGTAAAGTCTCCTGACTTCCAATCTGAAACACTACTTACTGGGCATGCTATTTATGGTGAAGGTCCTAGAACAGCATAGTCCTGTAGAAACTCAATGTGAGCCACAAATGTGCCCCACATATAAGGTGACCAGACATCCCACTTTTGACAGGACAGTCCCGATTTTTAACAATTTGTCCCACTTCCTGCAGGGTTTTTAAAAAGTCCCGATTTTTGGAAAGAATGCATGACAAGCTAGGGAATGGCGGGAGAACTGGAAGGGAATATACGGCTGCTGAAAAGGTTAATGTAACTCCATTTGGGCATGAAGAGGTTAATGTAACTTCATTTGGAAATGAAAAGGCTAATGTAAACTCCCTACTCCCCTCCTGGGCAAGGTCTCCCAGGTGGACTGGCACCCTACTCCTTTGAGCCACAGGCACCGCCCTATATATACTTTTTTTTTAATGTATTATATTTGTAAATTGTACTTATGTTGAAACTAAAAAAAAACTACTATTTTTGTGTTCTATGAAAATTTTTGTTGCTCCATATAGACCAAATTTTTACTCAAGAACACACCCCTCCTCTCCCCTCCCCGCCCCCCTCCCCCCACCCCATCAATGGTGTTTCGCTTTACCAATGTTAAAATCTGGTCACCTTACCCACATAGGCTATTTTACATTTTTATAGGGACCACATTAAAGAAAACAACAAGAAAAAGGTAAAATAAACTTTATGAATATAGTTTAGTTAACCAAATATATCCAAAAACATCATTTCAATATGCATTCAATATAAAAATTATTGAAATATTTTACATTTCTTCTTTTGTACCAAGTTGTTGAAACCCAGTCTGTATTTTAAGCTTTCTGCATGTCCCCATTCATACTGGTGTTATCTGAAGTGCTCAATAGCTTCCAGTGCCTGGTGGCTACTATATTAGTGCAAATCTAAACAGAAGCACCATAGCACCACTCACAGGTACATTAATAACATTTGGAATTTGAAACAGAAGCACCATAGCGCCACTCACAGGTACATAAATAACATTTGAAATTCTGTCTGCTCCGGACTCACAGACTTCTCCATTTTAATACTGAGCTGGCCACTCTTGTAGGTATCACCTAAAATGGAATAATTGAAAAGAAAGCCAAGGATGGGCAGATGTTTAAATTTGACCTGTTAGAACAATCCTGGTATTCATTTAGGCTGGGCAACTATGGATTCCTACATTGAGAATAAGGGTAATAGAAATTTGTTAAAATTCCCCAAATTTGAAATCTGGGTTATATAGTTATAGGAGACTTTATCATGATGTTTTTGAGTGAATTTAGACACAGGAATAGATGCCATTACACGGCCTATAACTAGGTATAACCTTTAACAGAAAACTTTATAGATATTATGCTCTTAATGCCTAATGTGGAGTACAAAGAAAGAAATCTCTAGCAATCAACACACACACTTCTGACATTGTGACCACTTGCTGATGTCTTTTCTGCATTTTTCATTGTCTCATTTGAAGGATAGGAAGTATGCTTCAATAATCTTGTATAACTACTATGCCCTCAGGATTCTCATGCCAGTCAGCTAGGGTGATAAAGATAGTTCTGTGTGCTAAATATGGAGATACAAAAATAGAACTGCTGGAAGTGGATAAAGCCGGAAAACACTGTAGGTTCTTATGGCCCTACAATGGCAGAGACCTGGAAACATGGGCCTCTGAAGTCCTGGAAGTGAGTTGCAGCTGACTGGAAAGATTACACTTTGGGTTCGTTTCTTATTCCATGACAGTTTGGCTACAAAGCTAGATTTAAACCAGTGAGAAAATTCAAAACTCAAAATAAAAGTTAAAGGCATGTAAAATATAAATAATGACCATTCATTGCATGATTTACAAATTGGTAATGCTCCAAAAGTCTTGTTTTTAAGAATTTTATTGGCCCTCTGAATTCACTTTCCATTTTCCCAATAGAAACAAGGTTATACCAAGTTTTAAAGGGGACTGTAGCACTTTTTCTGGGATGAGTTTGTGAAATTGTCTAACCCTATATTCACTTTCTCCCGTGAATTTTATACTTTCATGTTGTTAGTTAGCGTCCTTTCATTTTAACTTGAAGAAATTCTTTTAACATTTGAGCCAGGTGTGATGATCAACTCTCAGTTTTTGTTTGTCTGAGGAAGGCCTTTCTTCATTTCTGATGGATAGCTTTAGTAGGTATAGTATTTGTGTTTGACAGGTTTTTTCCCCAGCACTTTGAATATTTGGTCTCTCCTGGCTTCCAGTGTTTCTGCTGAGAAATCTACTGATAGTCTTCTGAGGTTGCCTCTCAATGTGATATATTGCTTTATTTATTATTATTTTCTTTCTTTCTTTTTTTTTTGTTGCTTTCAAAATTTTCTCTTTGTCTTTGACTTCTGAGAATTTGATTATAATGTGTCTCAGTAAAGATCTCTTTATGTTTAATTTACTTTGTATTCTTTGGACTTCATGGATCAGGATGTTCATTTGCTTCTCCAGATTTAGGAAATTTTCCCTCCCTTGGTTCCTTCCTTCTTTTCTTTCTTTTTTTCTCATTTGACAGAATTTCACTCTGTCATCTGGGATGAACATCATCACAGATAGCTCACGGCAACCTCAAATTCTTGGGCTTACGTGATCTTGTCTCAGCTGCCCAAGTTGAGACATGTTGGGGCTGTCTCAACTTTATTGATTTTGCACATGTTGGGGCTGATGTTGGGGGAACTGTGGGTGGGACACTAGGAACCTATGAGCATTAGTGCAATTCACTGCCTGTAAGCAAATGTCCTAGTTGGAGTTGGAGTCCACAGGGGCTAGCCCAATGCTGTGGAGTCCACAGGGGCTAGCCCAATCCGGGCTACTGTGGAAGACCTAGCTCTGGAGTGAGCCTAGGGCTATGGTACTGCCTGGTGTTGGGGCAGGCTTAAAGCCTGAGGCTGTAGTGGACTGCCTGCAGCCTAGGGCCATAGAGACCAGCCTGGCATTAGGGTGGGCCTGGAGGTTAACTATGTAGATGCTAGCCTGGGGTCAGGAGGGCTACTCTGGTACTGGCTTTCACTGAGGTGGGCCTGGTGCTGTGGTAGCAAAGTTGAGCATTCAGTCCACACTCCTTCCCACACCTGGATGTATATTCTCTGTGTTGTGCACCTGGGCTTGGGGGAAGGATGATGTAGGTAATTTGAAACTGTTCTTCCTCCCCTTTTTAATGTGTAAACTTTACATTTCTATAATACATTGTGATTTTTGTAAGTACTTTTTTCTATATTATTTTATTTATTATTAAACAATCTGAGGCAAATATTACCATTCTCATCTTTTTGATTGATTATTAAGGTGGACTCATAATGTAGTAGATTCCATCACTATCCCTCAATAGTAGATTAGGGCAGGGCTGGGATGAGAAGTCATAGTTTTTTATTCTCATTCCTGTGCTGTTTCTATTTTGGTATCCCAGTGATCAGGACAGGATCCCGAATTCCTATATAATTAAGCTGGGAAGGACATTTGCTTATAGGCAGTGAACTGCACTAATGCTCATAGGTTCCTAGTGTCCCACCCACAGTTCCCCCAACATCAGCCCCAACATGTGTAAAAGCAATAGAGTCCAGAGAAGTGCTACCAAATGCAGACAGCTTGAAGGAGCCAGGTGGCCTCCTTCTAAAATAAGACTAAAGAATTAACCTCTGGAAAGAATTTTCCATCTGTTTTCCTAATAAGATTGATTAGAAACATCTACCCAGTTTTGCAAGTTCTATGAAAGAATGGATGAATTGTCTTCTCTGGCCTGGTTAAGTTTTGTTCACATTTCTCAGAGAGTTCTAGCTCCATCATGCAGGGACAGACTCTTCCCTTTCAAACCTTCTGAGGGGAGCATCTGGGAGCACCTGTTCAACTACAGGGCCACCTTCTCCATCCAGCCCCAGTGTCTCACTTTAAGTAACAAGTGCTGTATCATTTTGAATGTACCACGTGGGTATCCGATAACTTCACATCCACTTAAAGTACCCTTTTGCTGAGATATAGCAAGGAAGCATTATTTCTGTTTGTCAGTTGTTTTTGTCTCCTTTCCACTTCTCCACCCTGCTCCTCTCCCCACCAAGTCAGTTTCCTTTGTTATTTTTAGTCTAAAGGACTTTCCTTCAATTAATTTCAAGGCTTCAGAAAAGCAGTTAGAAGAGATTGAGCAGTATCTGATCTTTTTACCTACCTGTATATACACAGCCCTACACTGGTGGAGCTGAATTGATTAATAGTGGATCCATCTTTTGTTAATTATCTTATTTAATGTTAGTCTTTATGTTTTAATGGTGAGTTTCAACAGATGACCTGTGGTTAGTTAGCTATTAATGTTATTTTTAAATTTTCTATTTACCCTTCTTTGTATTTTCTTTCCTTTCCTGTCTTCTTTTGGATTTTTCAAGTTTACCTTCTCCCAGTTTTTCTTCTCTACCAGTTTGAAAATTGTATAATCTATTTCTTTGGTTTTAGTGGTTATACTTAAAAATTGGCAATACACACTTGAATTAACAAAATCTAATATTAATATCTTCAATCTACTGAATAACATGAAGACATTAGGAACATTTTATTCCTGATGAAAACTTTCATCCACTTTTTAAAAACAGCTTTGTTGAGGTATAATGACATAAGATAAACTCCACGGTTAAATTATGCAATTATGATGTCTTGTCATCTGTATACACCTGTAAAACAATCACCACAATAAAAAATAATCCATTTAAAAAAACAAAAACTGATCCAGTTCACAAATGAACATGAACTGGTTGCACGTTACCAAGGTCTGCTAGTTTTCTATAAACTTGTTTTGTTGCATTGGAGTCCAACCTTTTTTTCTTTTCCTGCAACAAACTGGAAGAATGAGAATTGCCTTGGCTCATACATTAAATACACAAACTTGGCCAGGCATGGTGGTTCACGACTGGAATCTCAGCACTCTGGGAGGTAGAGAGGGGCAGATTGCTTGAACTAAGGAGTTTGACACCAGCCTGAGCAAGAGTGAGACCCCGAAAATAGAAAAATTAGCAGGGGCATGATGGTGGGCACCTGTAGCCTCAGCTACTCAGGAAGCTGAGACATGAAGATCACTTAAGCCCAAGAGTTTGAGGTTGCTGTGAGCTATGATGACACCAAGGAGTCAGACTCTGTCTCTAAAAACAAAACAAAACAAAAACAAGAAACCAAACCCCAAAACAACCCAAACTAACCATTTACACTACCAAAAACTGATGAGCAAAAACAACAACAACAAAAAAATAAAATAAATGAGGCGCATGCATAGTTTTGTTTTGTGATATCTGACACCACAGATAAGCAAAATAGTCCTCAAATAAACAGCATGTATCCTGAAGGCCTCAGGATGGCATCCCTGGAAGAGTTCTGTAGCTTCTGCCCAGGAGTAACTATGATAATTGCTATTCACCACAGCCCACTAGGCATCGTGCTAAGTGCTTTACATTAATTAGTTCTCACTGCTTTCTCTCTTGTCCTTAATTATTGATTATAGAAGCAATGCAGGTTTACTGTAAGTGAGTGTACTAAATACTGAAATGAACCATGTGAAACAGAAAAGATTTGGAACCCTCTTCTATTCAGAATATATCAGAATGGATATATGTTTATTGTCACTGCAAGTATTTTCTATGGATTTCGTAACATTACAATAATGAAAATGGAGCTAAATGCATAGTGTTTTCTGAGCTCACGTTTTTCACTTACTGCATCAAGGCCATCTTTCCCTAGAATGCGTACAGCAGTTGTTTTGATCACACTCCTCTTTTTAGGTTCTTTCCCCCTCCTTCCTTTCTTCCTTTCTGTTACAAATGTCCCATTAAATCTTACAGGTATCTTTGTGCACTTACTTTTTTTTTTTTTATAGTATAATATCCTGAAGTGGAGTGCCTTATTTCCAACCCATAGAGCTACATTTTGAGTTGGATATTATCATTTCCCTTCTCCAAATGAGGAGTTTTATACTTAAAGGCTTATCTGACTCAGATTCTAAGTGACGCAGCAGGGAATGAGCGCCCTGGTTTCCTGTTCTGCCATGCCTAGCATTCCCACCCCCCACCACGCTACCTTTCCCCATAGTTCAGAAAGTGGTTAACAAAGAAAATATTTATAGTGAAATTGTCAGGAGGATTACAGAGAATTTTTAGCCAGTAGTAGCCTATGGAATTAGAATGCAGGGGACATATTTCAGGCAATTTATTTTTTCACCTGGCCTTTCAAGTAAGGACGCTGGTGTGAGAGCTGAGTGGCTATTTATAGCAGGTTACTGCTGAGCACCCAGCGAGGTTGTGAAGTAGCTGTCTGTCACAGGCAACTAGGAACTGCTTGCCCACGTTTGGGTTGTGAAGGAAAGGACACAGACCATCTGGGCTAGTAAGTTGGGTCTGAATTCAGACTTACGTTTATTTAACTTAATAAATGTGTTCTTGAATAGCATGAGTTGAATTTTGCTTGGTCAGATGCCATTTTTAATGAATCAGGGCTGCACACATTTCTTGTAATCCCTTAATGAGTGGCTTTCTAAAACAAAGAATGCTTTGCTAATGTGAGCAAATTTTCCTTAATTTATATTGAATTAATTAATTTACGTTTTCTTAAAGCAGGAAGCCCTGTGCCCAGTTGTTTGTGTCTTAGTATGTGTTGGCTGGCATAAGCTTAACAGTTATCATGGAATATAAATATAAAAATATATTTTATATTTTAAAAATATAAACAAGTATATTCCAACCTCTCCCTCTAAAGTCCCAAACCAAACTATATGGTGAAGTTATGTAATTCAGAAGAGGTGGTTTTCGATAAAACCCCATGCCAGAAGGGAGTGTAGCTGCAGACATGGGGTACGCCCCATCCCTGTGTTTAGACTGTGAGCCCTAATCCTGCCTCAGACGACCTGGCTCTTCAGTTACCTAGACCAGCAAATAATAGAGAAACAAAGGAGGCAGGGACCAACTCTTTTTTTCACCAGCATCGTTGCATGCTGTGAAACTACAAGGAAATGTGTTTAGTCTAACCTTAACATTTTTGTTCATAATAGCAAATCAGTTCACATTTGCTCATTAAAAAAAAAAAAATTATTGGTCGGACACAGTGGCTCATGCTTGTAATCCTAGCCCTTTGGGAAGCTGAGGCAGGTGGATTGCTTGAGGTCAGAGGTTGGAGACCAGCCTAAGCAAGAGCGAGACCATCTCTGCTAAAAATAGGAAGCCTTGCCAGGCATCATGGCAGGGACCTGACATCCCAGGTGCTTGAGAGGCTGAGGCAGGAGGATCTCTTCAGCCTAGGAGTGTGAGGTTGCTGTTAGCTAAGCTGATGCCATGGTACTCTACCCAGGGCAAAAGTGTGAGACTCTATGTCAAAATAAATAAATAAATAAGCATTGTTTATAACCAATCAGCAATTAATTCTATGACTACAATGGTTTTTAGAGGTCATGAAAATGTTGATGTACAGGTAATAAGGACTAATTGGGGGCAAATAGATTCCACCTTTTAACTTTGACAAATTTTAGTTAACTGGGTTTGTGACTTTTTTTTTTTTAAATGCTATGTTTCTGCATGAAAAACAAGTAAACATCTTCCACTTGAATGATTTAATCAACATGCCTGGTGGGGTAGGGTTCTGAAATGAATTTTTTAGGGACTCTGTTATTATAATCTTGATCCTCAAAGTGGTCATTTATCAGACACTTCAAACCCATGATCCTTGCATTGCTTTTAGTTCAATTTTGGGAAACTAACTGGAAAGGCATAGTCAAGAAAAGTTGGGTACTAGTTAAAATGACAAGGATAGATTTTAATTAGTAATAACTTGCAAAGTGAAAAATTTCCAGCATGAACTGAATTAAACTTTGATTTTTAAAGAAGTAAATAGGCATTTTATTGATTGATTGATGGATGGATGGATTGATTGACAGTCTCTTACTCTGTGTCCTAGGTAGAGTGCCATAGCGTCATAGCTCACAGCAACCTCAAACTCAAAAGATCCTCTTGCCTCAGTCTCCCAAGTACCTGGGACTACAGGCTCCCACCACAACACCTGGCGACTTTTTCTACATTTTTGCTCAAGCTGGTCTCACTGGTCTTGAATACCTAAGCTTGAGTAATCCACCTGCCTTGGCCTCCCAAAATGCTAGGATTACAGGTGTGAGCCACCATGCCCAGTGTAACTAGGCATTTAAAGGGAGGAAGAGGGAGTAGGGAGGGCAAAGCAGGCCCTCAGTTGAGTCAGGAAAGATAAAAATCTATAAGGGGTTGGTCAGTGGAAATGTGAGGAGGCCAGCTGTGTCTGCAGGCTGGCCGTTCCTGAAGTTAGACTAGGAGACAGAGGTCCTACCCTCAGGTGTCCTGAGGTAAATCTGGGGAGCAGCCTTGAGTCTTCTCAGGCAGACACTTCAAGTAAGGATAAAGTCATCTTGGAATGTGGCGACTGTGTTAAGGTTTGTTCAAGTCTCAATAGGCTAACAACTGGGTCTAATTGAGAAGAGTGCTCAGCGGAGCCTGGCTGGAACTTGGAACGATTCTTTATCGATAATAAATGAATAACTTTGCAATCCCAATAATCCCAGTTTTGGAAACTGTAAGGAGAGGAAGAGCAGAGAGAGGGCTGAAGAAAGAACAGAATGTGCACCACAAGAACCAGCACAGTTTATTCACATAAGCCTGGGAAGGCCCTTCCGCCTAAGTGGAAAGGCAGCTCATAACAATCCGCTTGCTTCTGTAGCTAGTTTAGTGGGGGGGGGGGGGGGGGGGGGCCCCATGGACTGGAGTTGGGCGGGTTTGGGGCGGGGCTTGCTAAGGCAAAGCTTATTTGAGGCGGGGTTTAGCCATTTACGCAAGAAAGCCCATTTGAAGTTTTTTTGTTTTTTTGTATTTGTTCTGGGGATCTCTGAGAAATGCCCCTTCCTTTGCAGAGGGGCTGATCAGCAGCAGTCTCCCGAGATGCTACCCTCCCCTTATGAAGGGAAACCCCGGTGCTGCCAAGAGGGTCCCTCGCTGGGCGCCGTTTCACTGTAGTCTGCCTACCTTGGAAACTAACCCTACGAAAATAAAAGCACCACCATCTAAAGATATGTGTTGAAGGATGTGTGGCACAACTTAAAGACTCAAAAACCGGGAACATTCTGAATATTCCTTAGTACAATGAATAAGCTATGAAGTGCCATACTGGGGAGTAGAATGCAGCTATTAAAAAGAATAAATTCAATCTCTTGGAGCCAACATACAGCACCATGAAACGTTATTAAGGGGGGAAATCAATTTAATGCGGTTTTTCAATTGGAAAATAGAACCCCTATATGTGGGTATGAGATCCCTTTCTATGTCCCATGTTGCATTTTGATGTGGGTGGAGAAAGATGTGTGTTATCAGAGATGGGAATGGATAGGAAAGAGGCGTTCTTAAATTTTTCTTCATGTCTCTCTGTATTGTTGAACTTGCTGCCATGGGCATGTATGGCTTGTTAGATTTAAATATCTTGTAAAATAAGAAACATACACATAGGAATCCTGGTTTTCTTATTTTGTAAAAAGGAAACAAGACTAGCTTTCAGTGTGATAACATCATTGTTATGGTCATTAGAATATAAGCGTAAAAAGAGTTTATGAGAATTCAAACGCCTGGAAAAGCTTCACTGCATAGTTGATGTTTCTTAGCCATTGTAGCCCGTGCTGTTCCACACTGGTTTCTCACTGCTGTGTGTTACTCCACCAGCCAAGAAGTTTGAGCTTTTTCCCCTCCTCTGAATCCACCCCTGTGTTCAGATCCCTCCTCCACGTGCCTCTTGATTGAAGTTTTACCCTGGCCTAAATCAATCTCCGGCTTCTCCTTAGTGATAGTGACCATCATGAAGTCACTTACTTAATTAAATACATGAACAATCCTTATGTAATTAAAACATTGGCGAAAACTGGATATTTCCCTACCACGTTTCTTTTTGAAGTACTTTCTTAGTTCACCCCCTATAATCTGCAGATGAGAAAATGCTGTTGTAAAAACACGCGATCGTCCTTCCCCAGCAGGTCCCTGCTTCACTGGGGTTGCGTCCGTGTTCTCCTGGGCAGTTGTAAGAACATCTTATCCAGAAGGTTTCTATACACAAAGGTACAAATAATACTGACACTATAGCCAAAGGTTAAGGAAATACAGTGTAAGTCAAGGTGCTGTTTAATAAAGTTTATGAGGAAGAGAATGATATTTTAGAAAGGATGTGGAAATACGGAAATGAGGTTGAAAGCCTGGGCCTCACAGAGTTATAACCCAGGGCCATCACGGCTAAATTAAAACCTGAGTAAAGGGTACCATATAGAGGTAAATGGAACATCTCTTGGTGAAGGATCCAACTACAACTCAGACTTTCCTAACAAACACCGTGTAACCCAATCATATATACCCTTATATTAATCTGGGGGAAAAAGAAAAAAAACTTGAGTAAGGACTTGGCACTAAGGCTGGAAAACAGGACTTGTAGTTAGCTAACTGGGTTTGGATAATCTGGAAATTAATGTGAAGAACAGAAGTGATGAACTAGAACATTGATATCGTTTGAGATTGTGCACAATATTTGGCAGATGGAGTTGATGTCAAATTAATAGGGCTGTAATAATGATCATGGTGTAAAAATTGATTAGCATATCCATTTATTTATTCAGAAAGTGGACACTAAGCATATCATCTTCCAGCCAAGGCCTTGGGCTGCAGTGTAGACCCCACATAGCTCAGTGGACTCAAGGGGAGGCCTGTGTCTGTTGAGAGCAAGGGTGTAATGCAAGGGCAGAGAAGAGGCAGGGGACCCCTACAATTTGCATTTGAGGGCAAGAAAATAGGGAGTTTCTAACTGTAATTTCCATATGATTCTCATGAAAATCAAACCGTGCCCTCACCTCATGCATTCAGCTATGACAAAGTTAGAGAAAAAAAATGTATATGTTTACTTTGCCCATTTATTCCTGAATCAGCTTTATATTTTCTGTTTTAAAGTAGCAATCAATGAATTTTGAATTTTCATTTCAATAGAAATGAAATCACAAATCAGAATATTGCCCTTCCATTATTCTCTGCGCACTAAATGATTCTCAGAAAATGCACTTCGTTTTTCTTCTTCTCCTTTTTTTTTATTTTTAACTATAAGCAACTCTTTTCATGAACTGAAAGTATCCCAGCAACAGCAGTGGCTTTTAGAAGATCTAGACTCTGATTAAGACCTAGCCTCGACCACTGGTCTGCGGTTTAGAGAGGTGAGAGCCTCAAAGATGAATGAAAGCTGCTGTCAAACCAGGGTTTTGAACTCAAACTATTAGGGGAGAAAAGATATTATGTAAGTAATTATGCTGAGCCGGGTGTCTGAATGCTTAATTTTCCTTCTCGGGTTTTACTTAATCCAGCTTCAGCTAGAAAAGGCTGATTAGGTGGAGGGGACATTTTAAGAGAAAATAAATAATGCTAAAGTTAGGCCTTTTGCACCAGTCAGCCAAGCTGTGAATGCAAAGGAAACATTCCTAAAGGAACGTGAACCCCACGTGAACACACGAATGGTAAGAAAGTGGAACCGCCTTACTGCTGGTACAGAAAGTCTGGGTGAGAGATCTAATAGCAACAACATTCCCGTAAGCCAAAGCCTAACCCACAGCAAGACCCCAACTCTTCAATCCTAGGAAGGCTCAGAAAGGTGAGGAGGCAGCAGAGGAACATAAGGTCTGAGATTGGTTCATGAGGCTAAAGGAAAGCCGCTGTTTCCATAAAAGTGCACGGTGGAGCAGCAAGTGCTGATGCAGACGCTGCAGCGAATGAGCCTAAATATCTAGCAAAGATGATCAGCGAAGGTGGCTATTTAAATAACCTATTTTCCATGTAGGCGAACCAACTTCTATTGGAAGGAAATGCAATCTAGGGTTGTCATAGCTGGAGGGAAGTCAATGCCTGGCTTCAGAGCTGACGCTTTGGTTACAGGCTTATGCAACCTGAAGTTGAAGCCGATGCTTGTTTATCACCCTGAAAGTCCTAGTGCCCATAAAGCTACACTTACTCTGTGCTCTGTTAGGGAGACAAAAAAGCCTGGATGTCAGCACTTCTGTTTACAGCATGGTTTGCTGATTATTTTAAGCTCTTTGTTGAGACCTGCTGCTCAGAAAAAAAGATTCCTTTCAAACTATCACTCCCCCTTAACAATGTACCTAGTCACTCAAGAACTCCGATGGAAATGTACAAGGAGACCCATGTTGTTTTCCTGTGTGCTAACCCAACATCCATTCTGCAGCCCACAGATTAAGGAGTAATTTTGACTTTCAAGTCAAAGAAATACATTTTGTGCCAGTGCAGTGGCTCATACCTGTAATCCTAGTACTTGGGAGGCTGAGGCGGGTGGATTGCCTGACCTCACAGGTTCGAGACCAGCCTGAGCCAGAGCTAGACTTCCTCTCTAAAAATAGCCTAGAGTTGTGGCAGGTGCCTGTAGTCCCAGCTACTTGGGAGGCTGAGGCAAGAGAATCGCTTCAGCCCAATAGTTTGAGGTTGCTGTGAGCTATGATGCCACTGCATTCTACCAAGGGCGACAGAGTGAGACTCTGTCTCCAAAAAAAAAAAAAAAGAAGAATACATTTTGTAAGGCTATAGTTGCCATAGATACTGATTCCTCTGGTGGATCTGAGTAAAATTAGTTGAAAACTTTCTGGAAAGAATTCACCACTCTAGATGCCATTAAGAACATTCACGATTCATGGAGGGAGGTCAAATATCAACATAACCAGGAGGCAGGATAAGTTGATTGCAGCCCTCATGGATGACTTTGAAGAGTTCAAGATTTCAGGGGCAGAATAAGATGTGATGGAAATACATACACACTTGCTATTTCACACTTAATCGGCCATATATAGTGTGAACATAACTTTTATTTGCATTGGAGAACCAGAAATTTTGAGCAACTTAGGTTTACTAAGAAGAGGATGAGCAAATCCATGAAAACTTCCACAGCTACTAACTCACTAGGAGAGATGGTAAATGCTTGGGGTTCGGAGTAAGGCAGACCTGCATTACATCTGTCTCCCTCTGGGACTTACTAGTTATGGGCAGGCTACTTAACCTCACTAAAAGTCATCTGGGGCTAATAATAGCCGCTCTTTAGAGCATTGCTGTGAACATTAAATGAGTATTTTGCACAGCTGGTAGCTTGTTAGGTCTTGCTAGCAAAATACTAACACATTTTTTAGTAGATACTAAAACATATATAATTGTGATTATATATGATAATTACTATTATTTATAGATGGCTTGCTCCCTGTCCCTCTTTCTCCCAGAGAGATAATGAACTTGGAAAGCAGAGACCTTTCTCTTGGAGTTTGGTCGTCTCCCTAAATGCAATATACACCGAACACAGACGTCATTTACCTTTTATATATTTTTCAGTTATGGTCCTAGATTTGCTTCATTCAAAGGATTTAGAGGTTAAAAACTTCACTCTGTGATTCTTTCAAAATCTTTTCTTCCTTTTTATTTGTTATGGGTGTGTAGCTAGTCCGACTCTTATGATTAACTGACTGTGACTGAGTACTTATTTTGGCTTACATGTAGTTCAAAGGGAAGAACAAGAGGACAAGAGACAATGTCCCCTGATACTTAGACAGATGTTGGAAGAATAAAGAGAACAAAGAAAATTATCAAAGACGTGTATGTGTCTGAGAGAGATTGTGCCAAAAAATGGGATTATACTGAATAAACCTTTGCAACTTGTACTACGTATTTTTCATTTAATCTATAGTGAATGCTTTACATGTTAAGAATATATACTTGCACAGAATTATAATGAGTACATGAGATGTAGATCTTATGAATGTGTCCTAATTAATTCAACTACTTTTGGCACATATATATTTTTTTCTAATTTTTCCCAAGTATAAATAATGGTGTTAGAAACATCCTTATACATATGCAATTCTTTTCTTGGAATATGCCCATATGTCTAGAACAGGGACTGCTATGATTCACATTTTTGCCAGCAGAGTGTAAAGACACCATTTTCCAAATTTCCTGACATTGGGAATTTTTAATTTTTCATCTTTGTGAAGTTTATAGGTAATAAATGGTATTTTATCATTGTTTAATTTGTACTCTCTTTTTAGGGAAGCTGAATTTTTTCATGTGTATATTGACCGTTTATATTTCTTCCTCTGTGAACACTTTACCATATTAATTTCTTTGCCTAATTATTGATTGTAATTGCTACTTATATGTTAAGCCTATTAACCTTTTACCATATATGTTTCATTTTTTAATCTCATTTTAGTCATTTGCAATTTAATTTTGGTGATGGGAGGTTATTTTTAACATACATAAATTTTATATTTTATGATGTAAATATTTTAACTTTTTCTGTAGGATTTCTGCTTTTGTAATCATGATTAAAATATTTCATGATATGATAATCATGCTTAAAATAATTTTGAGATTATAAAAACAGTCACATGATTTTCTTCAAGTCTGTTTATAGTTTTATTTCCACATTTGAATCTTTATTAGGCATTTGCTTTGTATATGGCATGAAATAATGATTGCATTATTGCTTTTCCTTATAGCTAAATATTCAACTCATTATTGAAAACTCCATCTTTTTAGCACTGGGTTTAAATATCATGTTTAAAAAATAATAAACATTTAAATACAGTCCTCCCATGGATATTTCTGGGCTTTCTGTTCTGGTCCAGTGCTCTGTCTCTTTTGCCACCACTACCAAACTTTAAATTATTCAATTTTTAGCCTATTTAATACCTTATATCACTTTGATGTTTCTTTTCTAAAATTTTCTTCACTATTCTAGGTTTTTTTATTCCTTTAAATAAACTTGAGAATTTTTTTCTTTTAACCTGTTGGAGAAATCTCTTTGGGATTTTAACCAGAATTTGATTATATTTACAAATTAATTTGGGGAGAATTGACATAAGAGAATTTACACAACATTGGGTCTTCCAGTACAAGAAAATTGTATAACCTTTTATTTATCAAAATATTTTTTAACTTTCAGTAAAATTTTATAGATTTTTTTACATAGGTAGCTTAGTCGTCTTTTTGTTATTCCTAAAAGTTTGGCTGTTGCTGCTATAGTGAATGAGAATTTTTCAAATTATGTTTTCTAAGTTTTGGGTGGTCATATGGAAAATGCCATATATGGAAAATTTCCATAATTAATGGAAATTAATTTTGTGTGTTTATTTGATAACTGTCTGCCTCACCCAACTTTCTAATTGTTTAGAGGCATCTTTCAGGCTGGGTGTGATGGGTCACACCTGTAATCCTAGCACTCTGGCAGACCGAGGTGGGTGGATTGCTTGAGTTCAGGTTTGAGACCAGACTGAGCAAGAACAAAAGCCCATCTCTGGACCTGTGGTCCCAGCTACTCAGGAGGTTGAGACAAGAGGATCACTTGAGCCTAAGAGTTTGAGGTTGCTGTGAACTATGATGATGCCATGGCATTCTACCCAGGGCAACAGAGGGAAACTATCTCAAAAATAAAAAATAAAATCATTTTTTAGTTGGTTCCGTGGAATAAATCACCATAACATCCGAAGGTTGAATAATTTTGTCTCCTGATTTCTCATAATTCTTGTTTAGTTTCTTTTTCTTGCTTGATGTCGATGGTTCAGATGTCTAATGCTAACTGATCATGAGCATAATTTTGTTACGTCTGATTTTAACACTAATACTTCCAGGTTTTTTTACCATTAATTATGTCTGACTGGTGTGAGACAGAGTATCATCTTAATAATGTATTCTAACTTCACCTTATCAATTACAAATTGATATTGAATTTTATCAGATGACTTTTCAAGATTATCTGTTCTGATTATCCAAAAGCATTTCTCCATGGACTCGTGTCTTCATAATTGTTAAGCATTTCTTAATACTGAGATATTTTTATATCTTTAGGATAAACTACATTTATACATGAGGTCAGTCTGTGGTTTTCTTTATTATGCTTTATCAGGTTTTTTTTTCATTTTTATAGTCAGAGGTATTATGTTAGGTTTTTGTTATTTTTCTCCTTAGAACATTTTATGTAGCTTGGGAATTACCTGTGACTTGAAGCTCAGAGAGAACTTGATTGTGTCAATAATCTGAACTAAAAAATGTAGGGGAACAATTTCTTAATAACTTTTACATTTTTCCATGCTTACTAATCTGTTGTTTTTCAACTTCTTGGGTCAGTTTGCCTCTAATTATTATTTGGGCTATGGCCGACAATATTTGATATGTGGTATTCTCATTATTAAAAACTAAGCATTCTGTAATTGCCTTTTAGATTTCTTTTCTAATCAATGATTGATTTTTTTTGCAGTTTTTGGCTGCGGCTGGGTTTGAACCCACCACCTCTGGCATATGGGGCCAGAGCCCTACCCCTTTGAGCCACAGGTACTGCCCTGATTTTTTTGTTTAAGAGCTATAAAGTTCTCCCAAGTGCTTGGCTCTTTCCCAACTTACGTTTTATAGTGAATTTACAGTTTTGTTACAGTGTGATCATAGAATATGGCCAGAGTGATTTCTTTTGGAGGGAAACTACTTAAGGTTTTTTTTTTTTTGCTGGCTTAGTATAAAATCAAGTTTGCAAACTTTCTTATATCTTTTATTAACAGCATTGACAGAGATCCTTCTCTTTAACTATTTATTAGTTGAGTGTTATTTTAGTCATGTGTCTCCTACATTTGGGGTATATTAGGCATTGCAGGTTATAAAACAAGTAAGTCATCAGCTTTCTCTGAGGTTGACTAAGTCTAGATGGGACATAGATACGTGAAGACCTATTATTATAAACAAAGAAATACGGTGGCAGTGGAATGAACAAAAGGAGGCAGTGAAGAGGGAGGGCCACACCTCACACAGGTTCTGGGAATACCAGGTTACCTCAGATGGCCCCAAGAGGCTTTCAGGAACAATGTGTAAACGATAAATTAAGGGCAGAGACAGGTTTTCTGGAGTCAAGATGATTAACTAGGAAATCGCTATAGTCATTCAATAATAGATTAGAACCTATCAGAGATGTTAGAGAACAGAAAGAGGTTTTCCCATTTAAGGGGCGGGTAGAAGTTGAAAGGTCCACATAGGAGGCTGAAGGAGTAGGAAGGAAGTTTCACAGAAGCCACCAGGGGACATCTCAAGGGGCGCTTGGTCAGGTTGGTCGAATGTAGCCAAAGGTCACATAAGATAAAAGTATCTGTTGCCCTTGATCTTCGGTGACTTGGGGAAAGCAGTTTTAGAGAAGTGAGGGAAAGAAGCCAGCGTGTCAGCAGGTTGAGATGTAAATGGGATGTAGAGATAAAGGAAACGAGTCTCTGGGAGCTTGGTTGTGGAGGGAATGAGTGAGTTAGGACAGTCATCACAGGAGCAAAGACCAAGAAGACTGTCGTTAGGATCTGAAGACTAGGGAAACGTGTTGAGAGAGTGAGGCTGAGCCGAGAGGGAGAGAAGGAACGATGTTGCTGAGAGGGCCCTAAGCAGGTGGGAGACACAAAGCCCAGCTGGGAGATGGCCTCATGATCGGTGCCTGTAGGCAGCGTGGGCAGAAAGGTGGGCTCTCCCCATTTCTATGCAAGGCTGTGTCATTTTGGAACTTTGAGCCACACTCCTGGATGGGCCCAGGGTCTTGGTCTTTACATAAACAGTTTGCATCATAGGGATGACTCAGGATCCAGCTCTTAGTCCCCTGCCAGTAAAAATAGAATAAAATCTCTACACAGACCTTTCCTGAGGCTGTGGTCTGTGTTGGTCGTTAAAGAATTTCCAGAAGTCTCTCTTTAACTATGCAGTATGCAACGGATCCTAAGAATAGTTAACCCAGTCAATTGTAAATAAGGTGACTGATAGATGCTGTCAGGTCATAAAAGTTGCTGTTATTGTGCATTCAAGGTATAAATAAATCAAAATACAAAATGTTTTTTAAAATCATCAATAGGCCTCCTTTTCTGTTTCTAATTGAAGATTGTCACATCAACGACATGACCAAAAATTGCCTAAGAAGGTGACCTGTATTTTAGTGCATTGTATTTTGCTACCTGATATTTATTTCTACTACCAGCTTTAAACTCTTAGCAAGAGATATGCTTGATGCCTGTAAAATCTTTCCGTTTGCCCGTTGGGCTCTCACTGGTTGATAACTACTCCCCTAAAGGTAGGATGAGAGTGAGGCTTTTTTTTTTTTTTTTGTCTTTTTCTGTTATTCTGGCAACCACTTATATCCTTTATATAGAGGGAAACTTCTGGTTTGATTAATGCCATAAATAATTATGAGACAAAGCCCAGATGTGAAAGATTACTCACCCAGGCTCCTATATTGAGTAAGATCTCACATATTAAAAATTGAGGTTGGCAGTTTAACAGGCTTAATATGGTTCAGAAATCCCCTGCGGGACTTTTACCATCTTCTTTGCATGTTCATTTTATCAAAAGGCCGACTCCCTGTCATCTCTCTACCTAAAGGGCAAGGTCAGGCTCTGATTTTGGGAAGCGTCACCCTGACTATACCAAGCACTCAGATGCTCTGGGTCAGATACTACACAAAGTCAGAGAACCCCCAGGGTTGTCCTCAGAGAGGAGGATGAAAAGCAAAGTGTGGGAACATCAGCTCCGCTGAGAAGTACGAATTCAACAAAACGGCCAGGAAGATCTGCCACCTCTGTGAGCAGCGCGGAGAACCGCAGGTTGGTCCAACTTCCCGGCTCGCCAGAGGGAGCAGCAGCGCCTCTGCGCAGTGCGTCGGAAACTTGGGAGATAATTTATGTTTCCACTTGCATCTCAACTGCTCTGAGCCCCTAAATGTTGACACAATCCAAGATAACCATGCAGAAGCCTGGCCGTCAGCACCTGGAATCATATCCACTGGCTAATTACATACAGTTGCCTTCGCTATCTTCATGAACCCCTCTCAAATTCGCCCATCCACATCACTTGGCTTAGCAGCCCTGGCCTCTGAAATGAAATCTAAACATTCTCAGACAGTTAGTTAGGGTCTTCTTTCCTGGGGACAGTCCACTTAGTCTTATGGCTCCTCTGACTAACAGGAGCCCGAGATTCTGAGAAAATGAAACCAGAGCAGACTGGTGTGCTGGGGCTGAGGGCACCTGGAATCTAGACCAGCTTCCACCTGCTGTGGGGGGGCGGGGGGTCTTTTTTCTTGCTGTTCAGTGAAAACTTGGGTGAGCTGAGACAGCATGGAGCCTGCCAGGCTCCCCGCCCCACCCCCATCCCCACCCCCTTGCAAACATGATTAACTTTCCACTTGCAGTGACCTGCCCTCCAGTGTGACTTATCAGCTGTTGGGCCTTTGTCGCTAAAAGAAAACAAATTGTGGAATGTAGTGCTCTGCCTGCTAATGAAATGGCCGGGCCAACCCGGGGGGTTATGAGAAGGTTTGCAAGGGAGGAGAATAATGATCTTCAGTTTCTGACCTCCTGGCACCGCGGCAGTATTTATCAGGAGGTGCATGTGACTGGTTAAGACACAGAGCCTCAGCTTGAAGGAAACAGCTGCTCGCGGCGTGCTCTGGCACTTGGCAGCTGGACAGGCAGAGGGCTGATGTGAAAAATACCGGACAAAACTACCCCAGTAAGTAACTGGAGAGCTTTCCTCTGTGTGTGTGTGTGCCGCTGTATGTGTTGCAAGCCACCAATAACTTTTTATTTTGACTTTGGTCACGCTCTGGCACTATAGAAGGAGATTTTTTCTTTGTATCTGTTCAAATCCATTTGTGTTTTTACCAACTTTTTGAGAACCTGTTTTTTTCGGCCACGTTGTCTTCTAATTTTGAGAATGAATGGGGCATGTCTTGTTTGATTCCTGTCTGGGAAACAGTGAGTCTATTTCCAGGGCTTCAGGGTTTTTATAGTCCCTGGTATTTAGATTCACAGCCACGAGTCAGGTTCTGAAGTAGAGAATTCATAGAAATGAGTTGATGACTAGATTGGATGTGAATCTGTTTTACCAGTGAAACTTGAACACATAGTTGTTGAAAATAACTTGTGAATTTACTGTTTGGCCAACTCGTTGATGTTGAAGAATATCTCATTTAACTATGTATAACAGTCTGCAATATAGAGAACTGGAAAAATAGTATTTAGATCTAGATTAGAGAACAGATGAAAATTTCAGGCCTGCTTTTCAACCCACTGAGGGAAAGCTGTATTTTATAGCTCTTTCCTTCAGTGGGGTAAGCCACCTCATCACTTTAAACTTCCAGTTGCCCCTGGTCTTCCTTACTTTATGTTTTTATGATGCTGAAAGTCTCCTCTTTCTTGCCTGTGACATGGATTAGGAAGGCTCTGCTACTGCAGCTGATTACCAGCTCCGGGGGCCTTGCACCCCAGTGACTGAGACCCGCTCTTCCTCCGGTTCACGCAGCAGTAATGGAGCTTGCTCTTGGGAGAGCAGCAAGCAGACCCCACACTGGAACGGAGCTGCTGTTCAGGGACTTTTGTCCTTCCGTGATAGTCACCAGACAGAGAGGAAAGGAAAAAGGGGAAAAGAGAGAGGGCAGAACCCTGAGTCGATGACGTCAACCTCTGAAAGTGACAGGCCAAACAGGTTCCTTTTTCTGGATTGCCTGGATAGTAGAGAGGAGGGGCGGAGAGTGGTTGTTTTGATTTGAAGTCTTACCAAACTGTTGTTTTGCCTGGGATGAGCTCAGGACACTCCCAGGTGAATGAATGATGGATTACCACACAGGCTCAAGCTGTACGATTTTCATGCACCTTCTGCCTCCTGGCACAGGGGACATTGTTCTTTCTCCACCTTTGCTGCCCCTGATGCAGTGAGAATGGATTGAAGATTCCCCAGGGCGCGCTGTCTCTACCAGGAGATAACCCCACGTAGGCTCTGTGTAGAGTATCCTTCAACATGGTTGCTTTTGCCTTGAGTACCACATCAGCCAAAGATTTCTGATGATGGCAGTTTCAGATGCCCTGTCTGGTAGGCATCAAGAAATTATCTCTTCTTATCCTTAAAATGTAGAAGAAATCACAAAACCTGGAGTGGCCAATGAGAAAAATTACTTACAAATTCCTCCATTCTTCACTAACCACTTGTGTGAGGTCCTTGGGTCAACCTGTAGCCTGTGGCCTGTGACTTCCCTGTCTGACTGCAAGGGCTGGGTGTCTTCCTGGGCTGTTCTACAGGGAGTTTGTTCCTGGTAGAGTTTCACTACTTTTTTCACAGGTCAATAGTGGAAAAGAACTGTCCAGTGAAATCGTGTCTCTGGAATAATAGAGCCTCCCCCCTCCTATAAAATTGAATGTCTCAATGGGAGTGAGATGAATCCTTTGAATTATCTAACTGCTGAGTTTTTGAAATCCACAGATTATTTTGAAAAACCCATGATACCCTGACTTTTCAAAATACAAATAGCAACATAATAAATGTAATTATTTTACCTGCAGATGGTACATGTATCGAGTCAAAGACTTTTAGATCTGGATAGAAATTACAGGGCACACAATTTGAGGTCTTCCTTTCAAAGATGAGGAAACTGTAGCAAATTTATCTGGGTCACAGTGCCAGAAGCGAGAGCTCCCGGCTTCTGCTGCTATTACCATCATAATATTAATGCTAACAATTAGCGCTTACGCTGATGGTGCACTTACTCTGACAGATGAGGTGCTGAGCAAGGGTGTTTATTCTCAGACCTCTCACAACGCTGTGTGCCACACAGGGTGGCCATGCGGTCCCTGTGCCATTTTAAATTGCACACAAACTTTATGGCCACCCTGGACAGTATTTTCCCAGTTTTATATTATGGTTGGAGGAACCGAGGCTCAGAAACCCCTTAGCCACTTGGCCATACCACACAGGTAAGGGTCTGACTCCAGAACTCTCGCACATTAAAAAATAAAAGTGGAACTCCTGTGCGAATCCCACACATCTCATTGAAAGCATGAAATGCAAATGAGAGAATTTCCAGCCCACTCAGATTAGAGGCACAGTGTGTTATGGCCCTCCCAGCTCAGGAAGGGCTAGGTTTCCCCTGTGACAGTCCAAGCCGATGCTCACTGACTGGCAGCCTGTTTTTCTCTTTGAAAATAGTTTGATGATGGCCCTCACATCGGCAAGAACAGCCACTAAGAGCTTTGCTATTAATCTGGCGCACACAGCTCTCAGCCCTGTCTGGCCTTTCCCTCAGTTTTTCCTGTCCCTCCTTTCCTTTGGAGAATGGCCTCCCTTCCCAGACCCCACCCCAAATAGCTGGCTTAATGCTGATAAAGCCTCCATCAGCCCTGATGGTGGTGGCTCCTCCTGGGAGCTTGCTGTCCTAGTAGGTTGTTTACAAATAGAAATGCTGTGATCCACCCTTCTGTTCCCTTTGTCCTGAGCTCTGGGTGTGGAGGGCGGGCCTGGCTGAGAGTGGAGACAAGGGGAGGTGTGCCTTTCTTGGCCCTGCCATTTGCCCCCAGTCATACCTCTCCCCTTTCCCCACCCCAACCTCTTGTGTATCTCAACACTGGCTCTGTAGCTTGCGGGCCATGAACCTGTGGCTTTTCTGGGTCATCAGACAGACAGAGCCCTTCCTAAATCCTTTCACAAATGGTGTTTGGCTCTTCATGTTCCTCCACTTGGTTGAATGTCAAAATTGGGGTTGGGCACAAAGAGGAAAAGCACTGGGAAATAATAAGAACGGGGGCAGGGGAGGGTGCATCACTAGCTTAACCACAGGGAATTAAGCAAGCCAGCCACACTGATTGTACCTGAGAAAGTTACCAGTGTTTTTGCAAGGTTGATACCTGAGATAGTTACCAGTGTTTTTGCAAGTTTGATACAAGATTATGCATTTTAAAGATTAAGTTATTTATAGCAAGAAAAGGGAACTTTTCATCTTTAACTCCACCTGCTTGTTGCCTCCAAAACTCAGCCCAACTCAGCAGTGGTCAGTCATGCAGTCTGCTAAACCAGAGCCACTGGGTGTTACCTCCGATTCCTGCCAGAACTGCTTATGCCTATAGAAACTGCCATGTCCATGGGGTGTTATGTGGGGATACACAAAGCGCACTCAGATTGTGCCAGACTCTAGACGTGGTTTGAAGCAAAACAAAATGCTCCATTCATTTCTTAGGACCTTACATGATACGAAAACAAATTCTTTGATACAGTGCTTCTTTTGTTTATTTCTTTGTTTTTGTCAGATTGCAGGTTCCTAAGACACCTGTTTCCACAGAGTTAACTCTGTGATCTCCTTTCTGTCTGTAGGGATTTCCCATTTATACTCCTTGGAGTTAACTTTTGTGTGTCCTGTTTCCATTGCTCTGTGGAATTTGAACTCTTGGGTTTTCTGCTGTTTCCTGTGACTACTGTCCTTTCAGAGTCTGTGGGTTGGAGAGGCACTGTACTTTGATCTTTGAGCCCATCTTTGGTCCTGAGAGGATGAGCCCCTGCATTTGTGGATACCTGCATCAGGCACCTTCTTGGACTCCGGCACAGTTGTGTGACAGAGGGTACTATCGCCATTGTTTACAGACAGAAAACAGACGATAAGGGGGAGTGGGTGACTTGTCCGTGCTGATGAGACAAGTAACTGACAGAAGTCAGCTATGTCACCAGCCCACTGACTCTAAATGCCAGGCTTTTCCCCTTAGTTTATACTGTCTTCTAGAGAAAAATCAACTTCAACTATTTCATGGCCACGCACTTACACATGAGCTGTAGCGTTATCCTTTGTGATAAGAAGTGATGTAACTTGTTTCATTATCTTCTGATAGGCAAAGGGCAAATGCATGATGGATATGTGGTGCCGTTTCATGCATATTGATGATGATATTTCCAAAGTCTGTGGACATTTAACTTTGGGAACAGGGTCAGTTTAGTCACAGACACAGACACGATAGTATTTGCTGTTTTAAAGGAACTCAGTGATCATTTTTCTTCTGGTTGTTTGGTTGTTTTCCGAGGGGATTTGGTTATTTTCTGAGATATGAAAAGCTAGTATGCTCTTCAGTGTGCACTCTCCTTGCCCAACGAAACCATCAGCATTTTTGAAAGTTATACCTGGGCATAGCACCTTTATTCCCATGGAGGGATAGAGCCCTCTGACCACCAGGCATAGTGTCCACTGCAATCACTTCCCTTTGTAATCTGTCCACATCTGAGAGCATCTGAGCTTACTAGAAGAATTGAGACTCTTCCCTCTTAGTCAATGTTCTGTTATGGCAGCCAGTTGGTTGTGTAACAGCATCATCAGGACGCTGCAAGTGCATGGTGCCTGATGAACTTGTGGTGCACGTCGTAATGGCTGGGCTCAGAGGCGGGGGAGCAGCAAGTGAACAGCTTTGTGACAATCAGAGCTACCATAGTGTTTCTTCCCAAAGTAACTTTTTTTGGAGTAAGAATGTGAAAGGCAGCCTGCTTTGAATTTAGAAAATCCCCCCAAACATTTAATGTATGAGCTTTTGGGTCCAGCTGGAATGCAGACGCTTCCTGTTTCTTAGCTCCTAGTGCTAAAGAATGAGCAGTGGTGTCTGGCTGATGATGGAGTGATCCCAGATACAAAGCAGGAACATATATGCACATTTGGTACAGGGCAAAAGTAAAGCACAGCACAAGTATGTCTCACAGAGTGAGATGGGTCCTCCTCCGAGAGTGGGGAAGACACCCCGGCGTCTGAGCACATGCCACCCTTCATACATTCACTAGTTTATCCCACCTTCTCCCCCAACCCCTCCGGGGTTGGCTGTTGTTTCCCATTGCTTGGGGTGATTGGCAGGTTGAGGTTACATAACAAATTCCTTATTAGGCGTATGCTTCAATCTTCTAGAAGAACTAAGGGTAGGATGGGGTGTGCAAAATATATAATGTTGATTTTATAGTAATGAGCCTCAGGTCAGTTTAAGGTCACTGGGGGCTCCTCACTGTGTGTTCCAACCAGGGAGCAGTTGTTAGCTGCAATTATGCTCCTCAGCTACAATTGGTTCCCACTCTCTGCCCTTAGCCCTCCCCTGCCACCTGCTTACCTTCTACAAGACCTAATGAGCTGACTCAAAGAACATTTTTCTTTAGTGACTACTGTAATAATCAGAGCTTTCTGTATCTTTCAAGAAGACACGAGAAAGAAAATTAGAAAGAAAAGAAAATGAAATCGTGAGTTATAAGCCAATACCTTCCCTGATAACAGTCTGTAGAATATAAGCTATGCCCCTATGGTAAGGGGAGACTTCAACTCAATGTATAAATGACTTACATGGCTGCAGATGTCCTAACATCTTTTAAGTTTCCTTTTGAATAGATTGGTGATTTTATCTTCTGGAGGATTCTCTATTTGCCAAAAGCTGCCCCATCTTTACACTCAACTTAGTGTTGGTTTATGTGCACCCGTCTCCATGCCACAAGAAGTTCTAAGCCCCTTGCATAGATCATGATGCCATTGATGTGCTTCAGTATAAGAAGTGTTCTCTGAGTTTCACCTTTGAACATGTTCCAGCTACAATCATTGACAGGGAACTAATAATGAGGAGAAAAAACATGGAAAAAAGTTAAATTCATATCTAATCCTAGAACTTTGTATTAGTCACTGCTTTTCCATTGCTTAATTGTTTCAAAAATCACAAACAAAGAAGTGCGTTGGAGTGTGTGTGATTTTAGTTGCTTCTCTTTTTCCTGTCTGGGGTGCTTGGACTGTGGTAGGAACCTGAATAAGTAATGAATTGGCCAAAAGCAGGAGCAATGGGCTGGAGAAGAACTTAGGTAAAAGGGGCCATCCATTGCCATGAAATCAGTCTGTGATTTCTTTTACAAAACTGGCTTAGTCACTACTCTCTTTAGTTTTGAGAAAGTAAAAATTTCCCTTCCGTCCAACAATTCAAACCAGGCTGAACCAAGTTTCCTTGGAGTTTTAATTAACTTTGGGAAAGTACCGGGAGGGATTCCTTCCTAGGAATTTACATACATGGGTTGATTTTGCAGAACTCTCTAGACCTGGAATCAACGAGTTAGGAAGGATGAATGGTCTTTTGTGCCACACTCGAACACCTTGCTTGTGACCATCAAGGATGAATCTCCTCAAGTCTCAACTTAATGTAGGTTTCTGAAACTCATAAACTACTCACGAATTTTAAACAATTTTAAATTGAAGAACTGAGTATAGTCGCCATAGTTTGTTCTGGAAAAGTCATATCATGAGTTCAGTTTGACTGAACTTTGGATTCTGCTCAGCTTTCAGTTCTGTTTTTTAAAAGTAGAAGGTATTTCATTTATGCATGGAATGCTTGCCATTCAAAATCATATGAGATGACAGGATGTTTTAGAGATCATTATTTTTTTATGAGAAGGAAAATGCCCAGTCTGAATGGCGGTGCTAGAGATTTCTCTGTCGTCCATTTCTGTTCCCACTCCTGGTTCTGAGATGAATCTCTTTTTTTTATCCTTTTGTAGTAAACATTCAAACTGCGTCCGATACTGAGAGGTGAAATTAAATGATGTTTATTTTACATCACTCAGAGGTAGACATTGCTGTCAACACTCTTGCAGAAGAGAAAAGTCAGTTTTAGAGAGGTCATGTATCTTGCACAAGGTCACAAACCAAGGGTCTGATTCTACTCCTCGTCTGCCTGGAAATAAGCATTTTTTAAAATTCAACCACATTGTCTCTGTCTATGCTGCTCTGGGTGGAAAGGGCACCTATTCTGTAGGATCAGGATTCTGCTAGTCTTGTCTTGTGACTGACATTAGGTCATGCCCCAGCGACACCCATTTCTATTAGAAGGCTGCTGGAGGACCAAGAAGTGTCCCAGGATTCTGTGGATTCGTGATTGCATGCTGTGGTCTCTTAGCTACTCCTCAGAACACGGTCAGTTTTGATTACTGAGCTGTTCTCTAAGCTTTGCTGCTCTGCCCCCTTGGCAGGGTCTTCCTGCAGAGCCAAGCCTCTGACAACACTCAAAAATTATTAGACCAGCTCAGGCGGTGAAGGTTATTACAAAAGACTAGCTGGCTAACCAGAGTGATAGTTTGCTTTACATTATATCTAATTTTTACAAGAAGTGACAATATTGGCACCAAGAGGGATAATCAGATTCATTCCCATAAAGTGTTTTCTGGAGGCCAGGTGTGGTGGCTCACTCCTACAATCCTAGCACTCTGGGTGAGACCCTGTCTCTACTAAAAATAGAAAAACTAGCCAGGAATCATGGCAGGTGCCTGTAGTTCCAGCTACTCAGGAGCCTGAGCCCAAGAGTTTTAGGTTGCTATTAGCTATGATGATGCCACCACACTCTATCCAGAGGGACAGAGTGAGACTCTATCTTAAAAAACAAACAAACAGGGAGGTGCCTGTGGCTCAAAGGAGTAGGGCACAGGCCCCATATGCTGGAGGTGGAGGGTTCAGACCCAGCCCCGGCCAAAAACCAAACAAACAAACACAAATGTTTTCTGGGGCCACAATTATAAATAGGTACAAGGGTCATGGACACCTTGAAGCAGAAGCACTATAACATATCTCATGCTATTTTAATTCTTTATGTTTTAGAAGAAATACAACTTTCAACCTGTCTTTGAAATTCTCAAGGACTCTGATTGACTTTAACTTTGGTATTATTATGTAAAAATTAATGGTCTGTGGTTTTCAGCTGCAAGGATGAGTGAGGCATATGTCATGCATAAAATTTGCAACTATGTGGAACATTATCTCACATCAAACTTATGGATGAGAAGCTAATATTTTTGGAAACTTCTTTTCAACTTTAATCTCTAGATTAAGAAATTTTACTCAAAACCCTCATTGAATACAGTCTAGTTTATAGGTCCCCTTATGTATTAATAGAAGCCAAAATTTATATTTAGCAACAAAAGTAATAGACTAAAAATCCATGATACATTTTCACATAAACATGAAATGAGTCATATAAAATAATTTCATTTGGCATATTTAAACATATGCTTTTGCACTGGATACCACACAAACATGAGTAATATAGACTTTACCTTACTGGATATTACTACCTTGGTTAAGTGAATCAATATTTTAAAAAATTATTATAGTAATCATCTTAAAATAGACAATTATACATCCTGTAAAAGATGGGTTATACAAACTTCTATGGGAATCCAGGGAATGGAGATAACTAAGTATCTCATGATGAGTCAGGAAAGATTCCCTAAGGCTCCAGATATTTGAATTGGGTATAAAAGGATAAGTAGTCATTGTTCAAGACCATGACTATGCCCTCCTATAGTTTGAAAGAGTCTATACCAGGAGTAACATGTGACTTGAAAGAGCTGAATCATAGGATATATGTTGAAGGAGGGAGGAAAAGATCAAAGACAAGATGGTTTCAGATGGTTAAGAGTAATGTTTGCTCTTCTGAAGGAAGCACTTAGACCAGTGGTTCTCAACCTTCTTAATGCCATGACCCTTTCATACAGTTGGTGACCCCCTCAACCATAAAATTATTTTTGTGGATACTTCATGGGTGCACAAATGTGTTTTTCAAAAATATGTGTTTTCCAATGGTCTTAGGCAACCCCTTTGAAAGGGTCGTTTGACCCCTAAAGGGGTCATGACCCACAGGTTGAAAACTGCTGACTTAGACGTTTTTGAGAACTATTTAAAGTTAAAATAATCCTTTTGATTATGAAACACTTCAAACATATATAAAAATATATCCAATATATATTCAAGAATATATATATATATATATATTTGAAATTAGACAAGGTTGTGTAATGAACCCTCATTTATTTGTTATCCAAAATTAACAATTTTCAATTCATGGTCAATTTTGTTTCATTTATATTCAACCATGTTGTCCTCTTCTCATCTTAATTTTGGAGCAAATACCATATATTTTATTGTTCTGTCTATAAACATTTTAGTATGTGTTTCTAAAATATAAGTTTTCTTAAAAAGTCCACAAGATGGCTTGGTGCCCTTAGCACAGTGGTTACCATGCCAGCCACATGCACCAAGGCTGATGGGTTCAAACCCAGCCCAGGCCAGCTAAACAACAACGATGACTGCAACAAAAAAGTAGCCGGACGTTGTGGTGGGCACCTGTTTTCCTAGCTACTTGGGAGGCTGAGGCAAGAAAATGGCCTAAGCCCAGGAGTTTGAGGTTGCTGTGAGCTATGACACCAAGGCACTCTATCCAGGATGACATAGTGAGATTCTGTCCACAATATCATTAACACATCTAAAATAACTCATTCTTTGTTATTGCACCTTTTCAAGTAAAAGAATGATATGCATATATTTGCATTCTGGAAATAAAACTCTGAAAACAATGAGGAGGACAGGTTGGAAAGAAAAAAAAAATACTAAAGACCAAAAGAAGACTCCAGAGATAGGTTTGAACCAAGGCAATGGTAATGAAGAGTATGGAAGAATTTTCAGAAAATTAAAGAGATCAGTTATATATGGGGGAGCAGGAGATGAGGGAGTGGAAGGAGATTTGGAGGGTTTAATTCGGGTAATCAGCATATGAATATGCCACTAACTGATACAGTATAGAGATTCCTTGAAAAGCGGTTTAGCTTGGTTCAACATATACAAAATCCAAAAATAAGTAACTTCCTATTACACTAAAACAAAACTTTGCAATTTGTGCAAAGCCCCAGTTACTTGGAAGGCTGAAGCAGGAGGATTGCATGAGCCCAGGAGTGCAAGGACAGCCTGTGCAGCATAGAGACTGTCTCTTAAAGCAAAACAAAGCAGAACGTTAAGACTTGAAGCGTTTGGAGTAACTGCGATGCTCCACCTTAAGAGAGGCATTAACAATACTTAGAACATATGCAGAGAACAGCACCTAAAATGTTGGAGGGGACGGAAGAGCTCATCTGAAAACATCTTTTCAGTTTACCTCTGTTAGTAGCTACAAGGTTACCATGAAGGCTGATGAATGTGACCCATTCACCAAACTCCAAACCACTAGAGGTCTGAAAGGGGAGAATTAAAAACAATGAAAAGAACGCCCTCTCCATTATATGAGGAAAATGTTCAAACAAATAAAATAGTTGAAAGACTTATACAACAAATACCTTTCTAGGATTAGCAATTTACTTTGTTTTTTTAACATATCTATTTATTTATCCATTTCTCTGTCTTCCATTGGCTCATCTTGTTTTTTTCCAGAATAAGCTGCAGACAGCAGTAAACTTCATTCCTGAACACTCCGTCATCATACGTGTCGTTAGCCAGGGTGTAATGTTTGTTTATGCAGAATTTGTATTTTACACAAGAGAGATTAAACTTGTACATTTATTGTCTCAAAAGGAAAGGCTGCGACTCAAGGAGGATTAGCACAATTCAGGGCTGATTTTTAGTGGGTTATGTATGAAAACAAGAAACTGAGAACTTCTTAATTCTCAAAAGCAGCCACACCCCACTACAAAACAGCCTTTGAGGGGCAGTGCGGGTCTGGCCTGGCAAAGCCGCCTTCCTCTATAAGATGCTCATTGAATTTGAATGAGAAGAAACTGATACCTGGAAACGTAAGCTTTTTGCCAGTAAGTGACAGAGCTGGCACTAGAACAAATCACTTCTCATGACTTCTCATTGCTGCCTCCAAGTCTGCAGAGTAACAACGCAACACAGATGATTTATTAGTAAAGAAGTGATGCATTCTGGGCAGAGTCATCGTGAAATTGCTGCATGAGAGCTTACCGCTGGGCTAAGGGAAGGGGGTAAAACGTTCTCACAAAGAAGAATTCCATTCATACACTGAAACAAACAAACAAAAAACGCCATCTGTGTCCTTATTTATCCTCTGACTCCCTCTAAAGGGAATTAAAGCAGCTGATGATAAAATAAAACCGAAAAAGATCAATGCGTTAGTAAAACACGGGTCCAAAGAAGCCGGCGAGTCAGGTGGGGAAATAAGTTTGGACCTAGAAAGCTTTAAAATGTTCTCAATCATGCCAAATTCTGACGCGTTAAATCTTGCTGGTTGGTTCAAGAGTTAAAAGATGTGTTTGTTCGTATGTTTATTGTTGAGGAAGATGCCTAGTATTCATCTGGAAACTGAAAAATTCAGTCACATAGCTGGACCTTTACTTATACAAAAAGCAGCCAAGCTATTACTGGAAACTATTTCAGGTGTGTGATTTTGTTCGTTTCCGTTTTGGCGTGATGACACTAGTCTATATCAGTGGCTCTCAACTGAAAGTGATTTTGACTTCCAAAGGACATTCAGCAAAGTCTGGAGAGATTTTTGGCAATTCCAACAGGGAGTGGGGATGGAGTATTACTGGCATCTAGTGAGTAGAGGCCACGGACGCTGCTAACCATCCTACCCCACACAGGACGCTCGCCTACAATAGAATTATCAGGCTGAAAATATCGGTAGTGCCACGGTGGAGAAACCCCGGTCAATGTGAATCAGTTAAAAATCTCATTCTAACATGCCGTCAGAACACATGACATGAATTATACAGAGCCTTCTTGTAACTACCGAGGTGATGACCTTGATGAACTACTGCTGCATCAGCTTCGGGATGAAAATGAGATGTCAGCTGACCAGTCCTTCACGAGATCCACGAGAAGCCACGTTGAGTGGTTCACGACACAGGTTGACAGTCCTGTCTGGTGTCCAAGTGAGGGGACTGATACTTAGTCAGCAGAAAAATGTTCAAGGTAATGAGGGCCACAGTGTTGATCAGAGCAGATCAAAGAGCCTGTAGGTCTTAAGTCGTAGGATAGTTCATCCTGGGCCTGGAGAGTTCATTTCTCTATTTCCTGTTTTCCTCTTTAAGAGCTCTGGAGAACCGAGGGCACCAGGAGCAGACTGTCTTGCTGCCAATCTGATGACTCTGTAGGTCACTCCTCCTCACCCTCCTCTTCCTAATTGTAGTTATAATCAGCGCTCTCACCACTCATGGTACAGCTGGTACCCATCCCTGGCCCTGTGGTCGTCTCTTCCTCCTGGGTTTCTGGCTTCTTTCTCTGCCAGACGATCTCCATCAGTGTGTGGGCCTGTGTGCCGCAGTCACTCTCATCTTAGAAACATATCCTCTGCCTCCCACAGCCTCTGCCAGGTTTTCTTCACCTCCAATCCCAGACACAATTTTTAAGCTCCTAGTCCACCCATGCTGTCTTTCTTTCTTTGCCTCCCATTCACAACCCAGATTCTGCCCACAGATCCAGGGAAGCTGTCCTTGTCAAGGTCACCAGTGACCTTGTCATGGCAGATTTTTCAAAGGTAAATTGTTTCCTGTGTCTTCCCTATTTGACACCTCAGTAGTGTTCAGCGTGGCTGGCGAGTGTGTCCTCCCCTGGCCTCATGGCCCACCTGCTTTGAAGCTTTCCTCCTCCCTCTCGGACTGCACCTTCTCAGGATGCTTTGCTGCTGCTCCTCTCTCTGACCTCCAGATGTTGGAATCCCAAGGCCAAGGATGGGCCCTCTTCTCTGCTCTCTCACACTTTCTTCCTGAGCAATCTAAACCATTCCTATGAATGCTGTTCTTCCAATTATAAATTACATCCCATATTCCTCCCAGGAGCTCCAGATTTGTATGAATGGCTGCAACTGGAGACCCACCTTGGGAGTTTGCCAGGCATCTCAGTGTTAAGACATCTTAAGCACAGCTCTAGATTTCTTCCCATAAACCCTCTCCCTCCATCCGACCTGCCTTCTTCACGTTAGTAAGTGGAATTATGATCCAGCTAGTTTTTTGACCTCTGTGTTTCCTCCCATTCAGATGGCGTCAGTCTCCAACTTTCAGCCTTTGGCTTCACTATCACCTCTACAAAGAGGTATTTCTTGACCACCCAGCTAAAAGGATCCTTTTTGCCCTTCTCTATCTTAGCATCCCATGGTGGGTTTTCTTCCATAGCTTTTATAACGTTTATTATTATTTATTTATCAACTTCTCTGTCTCCTTGTTTGATGTTGGGTTCCCTCCTTACCCAGATCCTGGCATACAGGGAAGGTTGGGGCATGTTCGTTGAATCATTAAAAGACTATTTTGATATGGGGCCTAAAACAGACACCTTTTTTTTCACCCTGAACAGATAAGCATTTGGATGCTTTTGCTGCCAGAGTCACATTTTTAATTATAGTAAAAAGAGAACGTTTAAGCATCATCCAGAAAAAAAAGGATAAAAAAGAGAATTTTTAATTCTTAATAAATGCTTGTTAATTCATGAACAGATTGATTAATCAATTAGAAATGTACTGAATGTCTTTGTGTTCCAATTTATTCATTTATAACTGAGAAATGATGCTATTAAGTCATTTTGCCAAAGTTTATTTTTAATTTTTAAAACTTTATTTATTTATGAGGCATGACCTCATTCTGGCACCTGGGCTAGCATGCCGTGGTGTCATCATAGCTCACTTCAGCCTTAAACTCTTGGGCTCCAGAGCTCTTTCTGCCTCTGTCTCCTGAGTCCTGAGACTATAGGGACGAGCCATCCTGCCTGGCTACTTTTTGTAGAGACAGGATCTTGTTATGCTGCTCAGGCTGGTCTTGAGCTCCTGTGCCCAGCCTCCAAAATTATTGTACATGACAAAGTTAGATAATTGTTTTTTAATATCCTTTGCAGAAAGACATTAAATTCATATAAAACCACATTTGAGATGGTGCAGAGATGACATGTACTATTGATTTCCTTTGTCTGAGGACCGTACTGCTTAGATGTTAGAGCTCTTATGGTTTGTGAGTCAACAGAATGCCATCAGTCTTATTAGAAAGGATACCCCTGGATGGTGTTTTTGGTAACTGGCTAACATGATATAATTTTCTGTGCAGCCTTGGCGCCCTCCTGTTGGAGACGCCAGGGGAGGCCGGTGGGCAGCACAGCACACAAGTCCCTGGCCAGAGCACAGAGGACGTTCCGGTATCTGGCCAAGGTGCTGAAGGTAACTGAGGTGAACAAAGTAGCAAGAGAAGCAACTTCACGGGGAGGAGTAAGGAACAGGGTCTAGACCTTGGCAAGGTCACAGACACCTCTGCAAAAAAGACAACCTTATTTTTTCTGAAGTGCGTGTTCACTTTGAGGTTGTTCATGGATTCTTGGGAGGAGGTTAAAATTTCAATATCTTAAATTTTTGTGATACTGAACAGCAAGGGAGGTTGTCTGCCCCAGATCCCCCCTTTTGTACTGTGCACGTCCACTTGTTTTAAGATATAAAAGAAGGACACCAGATGGTAGAAGCACGGGAATACCAATTTCCCTTTGCCTTCCTTCAACACCTTCAGGGCTGTCCAACCTGAGGTCCACAGGCCAAATGCTGATTGCTTGAGGAGTGTTTGGCTTATCCGTGGTGCTGGATATCTTACAAAAGTATGCACAGACCTTGTTTATTGCTCATCAATTTTCATTAGTGTTTGTGTATTTAATGTGTGGCCCAAGACGATTTTTATTCTTCTAATTTGTGGCAGAAAAGAAGAAAGGTTGGACACCACTGCTTGGGCAGTCAGTCTGCGGGTTTGAGTAGTGTTTATGGAGCTTTCCTTACAAACCCCTGGGAACCCTGATAAAGCTAGGGACTTTCATTTTAGAAAGGAATCTGTGGGGCCTGGCATAGTGGCTCACACTTGTAATCCCAGCACTCTGGGAGGCTGAGGCAGGTGGATTGCTTGAACTCAGGAGTTTGAAACCAGCCTGAGCAAGAGTGAGACCCTGTCTCTAAAAAATAGCTGGGTGTTGTTGTGGGCGCCTGTAGTCCCAGCTACTTGGGAAGCTGAGGCAAAAGGATTGCTTGAGGCCAAGAGTTTCAGGTTGCTGTGCACTCTGATGCCATGCACTCTACTGGGGGGCGACAAAGTGAGACTTTGTTGTAAAAATAAACAAACAAACAAAAATCCAAAAGGAATCTGTGAGCGCAAACACATAAAATTCCACATTTTATGTTGGGGTTTTATAGATCTCTGATTCCTGGTTAAGAACCTAGCTATGGACTGAAGTTTGTCCCTATAGAATTCACATGTTGAAGCCCTAACCTCCAATGTGACTATTTGGGGGTAATTAAGGTTAAACAAAGTCACAGGGGTGGGATTCTAATCCAATAGGGCTGGTGTCCTCATCAGAAGAGACCCCAGAGCTCACTCTCTCTCTAAAATATGAGAATACAAGCATTAAGCCAAAAAGAAAACCCTCACTGGGAACTTCTCAGCCTCCAGAACTGTGAGAATTAAGTTTCTTTCTTTCTTTTTAAGTCAGAGTCTACTTTTTCACTCTCTGTAGAGTGCTTTAGCATCATAGCTCACAGCAACCTCAAACTCTTGGGCTCAAGCAATTCCCTTGCCTCAGCTCCCAAGTACCTGGGACTACAGATGCCCGCCATAATACCCAGCTACTTTTTGTTGTTGTTGTTAATTTGTTCAGCAGGCTAGGCCAGGTTGAACCCATCAGCTGTGGTATATGTGGCTGGCACCCTGACCACTGAGCTATGAACGCCAAACCAGAGAAATAAGTTTCTGTTGTTTTAGCCACCTCATCTATGGTATTTTTTAGAAACTGCTCTACCCCTAAGGTAGCTGTGCTCATCGTCACTGGTCCATGGTAGGGAAAGAGGGATAAGAGAGCTCCCCAACGATCAAATGTTCTGCATCTAGAACATTCTGCACCCCTGCGGGTGGGGCATATGGGAGCCTCGGCACACAGGAGTAGGGGCAGCCATACCATGCTTGGCTCTCTCTGAGCTGGGTTTTGTGAACACACAGCAGGGTGAAGGGTGGAGATCACACAGCAGGAGGGGCATGCTCTGGTGATGGGCGGGCACCTCTTCTATAGAGGTTTCACTGGGCAGGTCATCTGTCTGAACCCAGGGGCCTCTTCCTATTTTCTTTCAAACGTTTAATAAGGTAGGAATCCTCCTAGCATGATAATCTTATTTTGTAAAGTAGGGAACTATATTTTCCCATAGTTACAATTGGAGTGATCTGAGCCTTTAACAAACCCCTGGAAATGTGAGAAGCATTCACTCCAAAAAATTCCATTTACTCTCATTCTTGTCCCTCTTGAGAAAGCAGCCACTGTCTAATGTCTAGTAGCATTTAGGGACAAGGTTAATGTGAGCTGCAATTTGCAGGCTATTTATTCCAAAACCTGGTAGGGCAAGGGCAGAGTCTCCCCAAATTGAGTGGTGCTGTCAGAGTGAGTGGGGACTGGAGGAAGGGGAGAACTTGAAGGTCTTTCCTGGAAGAGTTAAAAAGAAAAGCCAAAGTTTGAGTGACCCGAGGTAATCAGCAAAATCTGTGGAATTCAATGTGACAGGAGTAAAGAGACGGGTTTAGGACCCAAGTGTCAGAGCTAGAGAACCAGTGGTTTGTGCCATGACCCATTTTGAGTTCCAAGACTCCGTTTTGAATTCTCAGCTCAAATCCACTACCTCCCCTTCACCCATCTCAGAGATACCCAGAAGTGCTCCAGGTACCCAGCATCCACCAGTGAGAGATTATAGCTTTCCATTGAAATCCCCACTATCATATTAGAAGCCTAAAATAAATTTTAAAAATTATTTTGACAAGGAGAGACGCTTAGGTTGGAATAATATTTGCAAAATTAAAGAGCTAAATTTCCTTGAAATCTGACCAGCGAGCAAAAATTCTGTGGCCATCAGTCATACCTAAATTGTAAAAAGGTAGCTGCGTGTCAGAAAACTCACCCCATTTTTAAGCAGGTGTATTTGTTCAAAATCAGTCTTCTGTTCCATGAACTTTTTATGTCCCAGGGACCGCACTATGTGTCTAGATTCTAAGGAAGCTCACTGTAATGGAACATTTTCCTTTCATGCCCTAGCTCGTGTTTAAACTTTGGCAAATCCTATTATCATTTGACCTTGGGGTTCTCCTTTACAGAACGAAATAGTCAAACTGCTAACTAAATAAAAGGTCCCCTTGAAAAGTGGAAAATGTCCCTATTTCTTCTATTACCACAACCTCTTTCTCTTCCTTAGACTAGACTAAAAACACTATCAGAAGACATGAACGAGCAAGACGGTGAAACAGGTGTTGGGGGACACATGCTCCCAGCTGCACTGACCAGTAAATAACCCTTGCCTGGTTTCCAGGTTCTCTTTTTAAAATAATAAACAACAACCAAAGAAGAATACCAGATCGACTTGTGTAGTCATGCCTCATACAAGGGACTCATTTAGGGGGCTGGAAGTTATTCTACAGGAAATTATCCTGAAAAGTCCACAGTGATGAGTCTCTGCCATTTACCTGAGTCTGACTTGGAGAAATGAGCTGTGACTTGTAGTCAACAAATTCTAAGCAACACAGAGAGGAAGTGGGAGAGAATGAAACTATACTCACTGTGGTGTGCAGACTCTGAAATGTTTGCCTCTAAGCATGAGTAGGTCTATGTATTTTTTTCCAGTAGCCCAAATGCACATTCTGTTTTCTCTGAATCTTTCCAGAATCTTCAAAGTAAAGTGACAAGGGAGCATTGACACCAAGTCCCATGTTCGTTGGAAATCATTAATGAACACCTATCTCATTGATTATGAGAACTTTTCTTTTAAAAAAATAGGAATCTGAAGAAATTGCAAAACTCAAAGATAAGCTATCTGTTTTGAGGATAAATAGAAACAAATAATATGTCAGTGAGAGGCTCAGGCAAGAGGTGGTATTTGGCTTGCAATGTGAACTTGCCTTTTGAGTAAACATTATGTCAGCAGGCTTAAGTAAGCATAGTAGCTGCCTCATCATTCTTCCTTCAGAATACGAAAGGTTTCTCCTTAACTTTTAGATCCTGATGCCAGCAGACAGGCCCAGGAGTCTGAGGCAGGGGCTTGCAAATGCAAATGTTTGCAGGTCCACGAAGATATAATGACATAAAGAGTAAAGTGGATTAGGGAGAGGAAAAAATTCCCTATTTGGGATAAGTATTAATTTGTGTTCCTCTTAAATCTACTAAAAGAGAAAAGGTGCATGGGGGTGATACATGGTAATGTCACTTGGTCTCAGTTTAGGGAGACAAAGTTGGGGGTAGGAGGGACTTTGGGGAACTGGGAGCCGCTTGCTGCTCAGCTCCACCCAAGTGTTTCCTCATGTGGACGCAGCCCTAAAACGGGCAGATCTGATTTTTTCACAAGCAGAAGTTCAAATCTATAGACTTTTGCAATTAATTCCACATTTTTGAAACTTTGTGAGAAAGCCAGTCCTGCATGGGCCGAACACAAACGTACGTGCTGAGGCTCTATCTGTCCAAGAGGTTATCATTTTGTGACTTGTGTACCGAGTAAGAGAAAACCTTCTAGTTTGTACCATCTTCAGTTTGGGAGGAAAAACTGAGCCTTGCGTTTATTATTTGTCTATCTTTAAGCTTTCTCAGATGAGAAGAAATATGTAAAAAGAGAAAGGCATTTGAGAACAATATTTATAAGGTTTGGACAGGCGCTCTGTTCCTATATTTCACTGCTCCAGCATCAGAGCCAGAGTCCTTGGGTTATTATAGAAAGCATGATTTTGTTTTAGGACCCCTAAGCACAGCTGTGTGAGATGCTGCTGGTGTCAACCATATGGCGTTTATAGTCATCTTGCTGTGAATATGGTCCTCAATAAAGAATTCCTGGGAGTGATTCAGATAGGGCCCACGTTCCAACAAAAATATGGAGATTGTGCTATATCTGGATGACATCAGGAATTTTCTAGTTTTAAAAAAATCCATGTTTGGCCCGTGGTAGACAGCATATTATTGAAGAAAAGACTTGTTTATCCAAAAGCAAAATTAGATTTTGGAAAAGAAGCCATAATGCTTGAAAACAACCACGACGACACATTTTTCTAAAACCTGGACTCTTAGCCCATCTCTTGCTTTAGATGCACAGAAGTAACACATTTTGGGTCCCGTGTGTGTGTTGATTTTTCCAGTGTAGACACAGCATCAGATGGTTCAGTGTTATTTTTTTTTTTTGTAGTCATTGCGTTTTTTATGGTAGCTTTTTGTCTTTTTCGCGTACACCCAAGTAGGTGGCAATAAGTTAATGAGAGATTTAAACATTTTTATTTGAATTTTCCTTTTTAATAATATAATAAACAATCTGTGCTGAGGCAGTACCTTTTAATCCAAATGTTTGGCGGACACTTTCAAGTGTTTGGGATTCGTAGTTAAAGGGCGTGATGATAATAAAGTAAATAAACGCATGCTTTGTTTCTTGGACTAGACATTAAAAGCAACTATTGAAAAGAAACCACTGGAAATGAGACATTGTGGTGAGATTAAGACTGGCAAGGATCTAAAACGGTGCGAACTTGCGGACTTGTGAAATCTCCCCAAGTTACCACAGAAGCCTATGAGGTTTTCAGTTTTAGGGCTCAGCTTGGTTTCACTTACTATTTCAGCCCCTCGGCAGCCTCATTATGACGAGGAGCTCTATCAGCAAAACTTTTGGTGGAAATATTTTTGTGTAATATCCACCCCCAAGAGTTGTCTTAGGGATATTAATAACCTGACATGCGTTTCTTTCCATTTGCGTAAGAAGGAAGGCAATGTCAAGACTTGGATCCCAGTCAAGACTCCTTGGTGCGGACATTACTGGCATATCTGTACATATCTACTAACGTTTCCTGGTCTTGAACCTGTGTGGGGCAGATACACTTCTTTATAATCCCATGAGTACTTTTCCTTTGTGCTTGATAAATAAGACCTCTTTAAAAAATTATATTGTAGGCCAGGTACGTACACCTATAATCCTAGCACTCTGGGACGCCCAGGTGGGTGGATTGCTTGAGCTCAGGAATTTGACACCAGCCTGACCAAGAGCAAGACCCCATCTCTAAAAGAGCCAGGTGTTGTGATGGGGACCTGTAGTCTCAGCTACTTGGGAGGTTGAGGCATAGAGAATCACTTGACCCCAAGAGTTTCAGGTTACCGTGAGCTGTAAGCCACAGCTCTCTACTGAGAGGGACAAAGTGAGACTCCATCTCAAAAAAAAAAAAAATTAGTTTGAAAATGAGCAATAAAAATATAATTGAATGGGTTGGGTTGTACATCTAGAGACAGCTAGTTTTAAAGGAACAAAACAATGAATAATACAAAGTAAGAATCAGATGATAGAATTTTCATTTAGGAAAATATGGACTAAGTTACAGCTGAAATGAGAGTTAAACTAGTTCTCACATTCTTGACACACATTTCTAGTTTATGCTGCTTTTCCCCCTCCTTCCCTCCTTTCTTTCCTCTCCTCCTTTCCCTTCTTTCTCTGTAAAATGGGTATATGTAGGTAAAACACATGTGGCTTATGAATTTGAGAGAAATCACAGAAATAGGAATCATTTTTATCCCTTGGGAAGAGGACACTTTTTGGTCACTTACCAGGAAAATAATACTAGTAGCTAACACTCATTGACAGTACACTATGTACCAGTTACTAGGCACTTTGCCTGGTATTAATGTAGTTAATGCTTATAACAATCCTATAACTACTGAGGATACTGACATAACCATTTAGTAACATAAAGTACACAAAACCTAAGGGAAGTCATATATTGAGTTCTAAAATCTACTTAGAAGAGTCAGGAAGGTGGAGAATTCTTGAGAAGTGAAAAGGTGATTGCCAAGCAGACTGTGGGGTGGAGGAGTTTAAAAAAAAAAAAAAAAGAAACATTGTGTGCAAAGCATGGGGGCCTGTGAAAAAGCAGTTCCTTCTTAGAGAAGTCGAATGTGGGTGGAGTAGAGAGGAACGGGGGCATGGGCAGATGGGCTTTGTGTGTGCGGAAGGGACTATTGATATAGTTACCACCGCAGGGAACTGTGGAAGAATTTTAAATAAGGGAGTTCTGTGATCATTCTAATCATTTGGAAAGATTGACTTGGCCCCAGGAGAGAGGAGAGCCAGTCTAGGAGTCTGGTAAGGGACTACATGAGCCCAGGAGTGGCAGAGGATGGGGAAGAACAAAGGAATGTGAGGGACTATTGGGAAGTCAATGGTCAGATGAGGGAGGAGAAAGACGGGGCTGGGTGAATGGGGGTGAGTCCCATGCTTTTGGCTTCGAATAATGGGAGGCAGGTTGAACCATAGATCAAAGAAAGAAATATAGGAAAAAGAGCAGTTTTTTACAGAGAAGAGCTGGGTGCAGTGGCTCATACCTGTATTCCCAACACTTGGGGAGGCCAAAGCAGGAGGATTTCTTTTCTTTTTTTTGAGACAGGAGCCTCAAGCTGTCCCCCTGGGTAGAGTGCGGTGGCATCACAGCTCACAGCAACCTCCAACTCCTGGGCTCAAGAGAGTCTCCTGCCTCCACCTCCCAAGTAGCTGGGACCATAGGCGCCCACCACGACGCCCGGCTGTTTTTTGGTTGCAGCGGTCATTGTTGTTTGGCGGGCCCAGGCTGGATTCGAACGTGCCACCTTGGGTGTATGTGGCTGGCACCTTAGCCACTTGAGCTACAGGCGCTGAGCCAGCAGGTGTCCTGAGCTCAATTTCTTGAGGCCAGGCATTCAACACCACCAACCTGGGCAACATACAGAGACCCCATCTGTTCAAAAAATTAAATTATTGAGGTATAGTGGTGCATGCCCATAATCCCAGGGGTGAAGGAGGCTGAGGAGGGAGGATCTCTTGAGCCCAGGAGTTCGAGGCTACTATGAGCTAAGATTGTGCCACTTGCACTGCAGCCCAGGTGATAGAGCAAGACTCTGTCTCCAAAAAAAATTAAAAAGCAAAAAAATGAGGAGGACATATTCTTTAACTGATTAGAAATTTTTCTTTTAAAATGTATAATTCAATGATTTTTAGCAGATTCACAAGGTTCTTCAACAATGACCATTATCAAATTCTAGAACATTTTTATCACTCTGGAAAGAAACCCCGAACCCACTGTAGATACTTCTCATTCCTGCTTTCTCCTAGCGCCTAAGTGACTACTAATCTACTTTCCACATGTCTCTGTGCATTTTCTTGTTCTTGCTATTTGTTGTAAATGGAATCATACAATACAGGCAGTCCCCAAGTTATAAACATTCAGCCAACATAACTCACACTTATGAATAGAAGCTATTACTATAAACCCCTGAGTTATGAACATCCAACTAATGAATGACTCACAAACAGAGGCTATTATAAGTAATAATAAGTAATAAGTAAATGTATCTGTTCCACCTTACATACAAATCCAGCTTAAAAACAAACCCGCAGAACCTGTCTCATTCGTAACCAGATGTGGGCTTGTGTATCTGCCTTCTTTCACTTAACACAATGATCTCAAGGTTCATCCAAGTTGCAACGTGTATCAGAACTTCATTCCTTTTCATGGTTGGGTAAGATTTCATTGCATGCAGATACCTCATTTTGTTTACCCAGTCATTATTGACGGACATGGGGTTTTTCCACTTTGGGGCAACTATGAACAATACCGCTCTGAGGATTTGTGTACTAGTTTGTGTATGGATATGTGTTTTCACATATATGGGTGTATACCTCGGAGTGAATTTTCTAGATCATATGGTAACTGTAAACTATGTTTTGGAGGGACTGTCAAACTGTTTTCAAATTGTCTGTGCCATTTACATTCCCATTCATAAGAGAGGAGATACGAAAACTTACCCAAAAATTAAGTGAAACTTGCCCAACCTCACATACTAGCGAATGGCAGAGCAGGGACGCAATCCCAAGCGTGGCGGTCTCCAAACCCTCGTCCCTTTCCTCTGCAGTACACTTGCAGCTGCCCTCTGTTCGGGTTGGAGTCAGGTCAGCATAATGGGGGCTGTTGAAGCCACGTTTGTGGAAGAGTTTAGCACAGAGCATTCGTACGGTGCAAGGAGCAGACAGACACGGAGACCTAAGACCCCTCTGCAGTTTAGAAGCCAGCAATAGCAGGGAAGTCTGAGACGGTATGACCAGAGGTGTAGGAGGAAACCCAGGGGAGAGAAGTTGCAGGAAAACCACTCAAGGGGAGAAATTCAGGAAGGGGGTGATCAAGACATAACCCATAGCTGCTGAGCCTGAGCATAAGAAGAGGATAAAGAGAGCTGTGGCATGTGGTTACTTCTGCCGGAATAGTTTGGGTGAAGAATGGGGGGAAGGAGTGGAGAGGGAATTGGACAGAGCTTGATTTTGGTGGCATGAAGAGGGGATGGAATAGCAAATTCTGCTCAGCTGTGAAGGACCGGAGAGAGGAGAGGTGGCCAGTAGGGTTGGTGGAATTTGTTTGTTTCTTTGTTTGTGCTTGGTTTGGGCCAAAAGAGACACTTCATGTTGACTCACACAGAGGAAAGACAAGGAGAGTGCAAGGCCAGAGGACAGAGAGGTGCTAAGTGACAGGCTACAAAGCCTAGGGTGCCGGGTCAAGGTGCTGGTGAAGAGCCGGAGGAGAGACAGGCCTTTCTCCAGGGACAGGGCGGGGCGCTGTTGCACATCCCTCCCTCCCTCCTGGCAGGTCAAGGGAAATAGGTTCACCCTGAGGTTTCCTTCCCTCGTCTTCATCTGCTCACACTCTAGTAGGTTGCAAGTCATTCGTTCCTCCTTTTGTAACCTACCAACACATGCTTATTCCTATTCCTTGGTCTCCTTTATTTCTCTCTCTCTCTTTTTTTTTTATTTGAGACCGAGTCTCACTCTTTTGCCTTCTACAGTGTAGTAGCATCATCCATGGCTCACAGCAACCTCAAACTCCTGGGCTCAACTGATCCTCCTGCCTCAGCCTCCTAAGTGGTGGGGACTACACCCACACCTGGCTCATTTTTCTATTTTTTTCTATACACCGAGTCTCGTTCTTGCTCAGGCTGGTCTCAAACTCCTGACCTCAAGCAATCCCTCTGCCTCAGCCTCTCAAAGTGCTAGGATTCCCTTTCAACAGTTCAGGAAAAGCTATCTTCCTTTCCCTCTTTCTTTCTCCCTCTTTGTTTCTTTAGATCCACTAATGAGTTAAAAATACCCATCAGCTTCTAGTCTCCAGGACTGTGTTTTTCGATCAGTGTGCCACCATAGTGGTGTGGTATGCAAAAATTTTAAAGTCATTAATTAAATTATTTTTAAAAGATGTTCAAAGCACAGTAAATATATTCCTTTTTTTTTTCTCTTTTTCTTGATCAACATAATTTAAGTGTGCTGTGGAAATTTATCTGCAGGTTCCAGGGTGCCATGAGATGAAGCAGATTGAGAAACACTGCTCTAGGAGTTGTAAAATTTCAAAAAGTAATTTGGTGTAGTAATGAACCGGTGCTACCAGCCTCGAAAATGCCTGAGAATTCCCACAGTTCTTTTCGGCATTTTGACCTATCTCTACCCACCTCCTATTTCCCACCTGTAAATCTACCATTTATTCATTTAGAGTATTGTCCTGGGAGGGGAAAGATAGTCTAAATTCCAGATAAGCACTTTATCTGGAATAAAATTATTATTTTATAATAACTTTTTTGTTATTTCCATTTGGGGGATTTTGTTTGTTTGTTTGTTTGTTTTACAAATACAAATTTAACATGAAAAAACTCTACTTCAAAAAAATCTAACAGTTCAAGAAAAGCATATCAGTTGCAGTCGAGACATTTAAAACCTATCTCACAATTTAAATTTTAATGGTAAAAACAGGTTTGAGAATTGTTTTGTGATCAAATATCAAAAGAAAAAACTCTATTAACACCTTTTATTCAGCTTTTAACCACACCA
>CAUYQV010118731.1:0-38251 GCA_963574575.1 Galagoides demidoff
GCTTGTCGCCCCAGCTCCTTGGTCGGCAGGGGCCGGCGACTGTTTTGCGCCCTGGTGTGGGCGGTTGTTGGGAGCTGTGATGCCAAGGAAATTTACCGGGGGGAATGGTTTAGGATCCTTATAAAAAAAAAAAAAAAAAAAAAAAAAAACATGACTTGATTTGCTAAATCAAAACCAAAAGTCTCAGGACATGTCCTTGGTGCTTAGTGGAAAATATGTGGAGAATAGGGAGGTCTAATGTAGACAAAGGCTCAGGAACTTTTCGAAATTAAAACAATGTAAATAAACTTCATTGCAGTTTGGACCCATTAGTTTTGCCAAGTAAAATGAGATGCCATTTAAGGCTCTAGAATCATTTTTGTGGTCATTTGTCCTCCCAATTCCCCATTTATTTTTAGTTCCATATACTTTCAAATTGGCATACAACTTGAATTAGCAAAATAAACGTCAATGCTAAAAGAACTATTTCTGGACAAAGTGAGGTAAGAGCATAGGGGTTTCCATTTTAAGTATGGATAAATTGTGTTTGCATTCTTGTGCACAATTATTTTCAAATATTCAAGAAATAATCACCAGAATAATTCAGTAAAAGTATTCTTTGGGGGCATCAGTTTCAACAGGTGCAAACTGATGTGGGGAGTTCAGAAATCATCATGACCTCAAGCAGGTAAATGAAGTTTTTGATTCTCAGTTTTTCTGTCTGTAGGGTTGTGAGGAGCTTACCATTCATCTAAAATGAATTTGTGGATGAAGGTTTTCTAATACATTTTCCTGATAACAGTTTGAGGGGAAGGGCCCCTCTTTTTCATGTTTTACTCCCTTTTCCTGGTCCTTTCTGATCCTTTGTTGTTCTGCTTTGTTATCTCTGCTGCTCTGGGCTTTAAGCTTTATCTTAATTGAGGCTTTTGATAAAAATTATCAATTCCACCTACCTGCCACACATGTATCTGTAACTCCTGCTCTCTCAGCCAGAGTTATCAATGATCCGATTTCACTTTTTGTGGTTTCCATTATCTGACTTTAGGCGTATTTCTCTGTCCTTTAGAGATTTTAATTATCCCCTGGAAAAATGCAGACATAGGAGTATGTTGGTCCTTTTATAACAACAGCACCAATTCCACCTTAGGTAGAAAAATCTCTTGATTAGTGCCATCTACTACCTTTATATTAGGATGTTAGGAGGTAAGGAGCCTAGCCAGCTAAGCCCATCTCGGTGTCTCAATATGCCTCAAACCTGTTTTCAACCCTATCATTTCTTTGCTGGTGTCTTGTCTCCAAAAGGGTTAGCACTTTGACTGCTTGTAAGAGGGCACACGCCCCTTCTTAATCTTTTGTCTATTATGAAACTCTATAAAACAATTTGTTCAAGTGTGTTTCTAGTTATGAAAAATGAGTTGTTGAAATGTAGAAAAGCTGTTTCTTCAGTTTCAGTTCTCTATTGATGTATAAAAACCTTTCCTAAAAATTAACAGGCCAAAAGAAGAACTCTTTATTATTACGAGTGATTCTGTAGGTTAATTGGGCCCACTTGAGCAATTTTCTGCTCCGTATAATGTGTAAAGTTATTTGGAGACTCAACTGATGGAATATTCAAGATGACTTTTGCACACAGCTGGCGGTGATACTAGCCATTGGCTTGTGACTGGGGTAGAATTGTTGACCAGAGACCCTTGTTTTCCTTCAGTCATTGCACGCAGTTTATCAATTCATTCATTCATTCATTCATTTTTAATGTTAAAGGTGATTTTAAAGCGTGTAAAAGTGAAAGCTGATGATTTCTTAATGAGCAGCCTCACAGGTTATGAAGCATCACTTTTGCAACATTCTGTTAATCAAAACATATTCTCTCTCTCAGTGGGAGAAGTGGCAAATAATATGTTTATGTCTTTCCAAGCCCCCTAAGAAAACCTACATGAAAAAACTACGGAATCACTCTGGATCATCCCCAAATCTAATCTAGCAGTCAACACTCAGTAATAAGTTTATGGTACCAATACATTTTTGGACACTCTAATGTTTTTCATTTGGGGTATTTACAAATCTTGGTAAACCAAATTTAGGAATCATGTAAGATAGTTTGTTTAAGCTTCAAACTTATTATCCAATCACAAATAATTTCATTAAAATTAAAATTACACTTCTGGAATAGGGAAGCTAGCATTGCTGAAATTAAGTTAGAAGAGGAATAGTTATTATTCTAGAACTTCCTAAAACTGGTCATTTCCTATCGTAAGAAAGTTCTATGTGATGAAGTTCCAGTGACAACCAAGCATAGTATTTTGGAACGTTCTTGCTAATTACACACTCAATAGGAAATTGTGTAAGCAAAAAGCTCCAACATGTTTCCCATCTGTCTTTTGAAAACATTCAGGGAAACGCTCTTTTATAAAACCCAATTCATTGGAAAAAATAAATGTGAAAAGGAAGGATGATTATTTGAGTTAAAAATCATATTTAAGAGTAATTCTGATATTAATTTATTAAATGATAAAATTTTATATTTGTTTTATTGAAAGGAAATTATTTTTAAAAATTAATTAGTAATTAATACTATGATTAGATAAAATACAAATTTATTGTAAATAGGTGTGATTATAACAACTGTGCCCTTAATATTGAGATCAATTTTACTGCTACAAATCACAGAACTAGTTAGATCTGACTGCCACATTCATATTACTTCAGATTTACATAGATTTAAGTGGTTTGGAAAATTCTTGAAAATTAATTACCTGTTTCTGAAACTCTCAAATTAACTCAATAGTTTCCTATTTCTACTATTTTTCTAATTTCAGACATTCATAGCTATGAACTTATCGTGTACCTAACATCCCAGGATTAACATTTTATTCAACTCAGCATAATTATCTGAAGAGTCATCCATGTTGCATATAAATTAATAGTCTGTTTTTTCATTATTGGTGATAAATATTCCATTTTATAGATGTTCAACAATTTGCTAAGCCATTCACAAACAATGACAGAACAAATTCAGTTTTGAATTTTATGACTAAAGCTGTTATGGACTTACCTGTAATTGTTTTTATTATGGACATATTTTTATTTCTTTGAGATAAACATCCAAAAATACAAGGCCTGATAGCTATATGCTTATCTTTTTTTTTTTTTTTTTTTTGAAGAATATCTAATTTTATTTATTCCATTTTTAAACACTGGGAACTTACATTTGTTTCGGTTCTAGATTTTTTATTTTATTATTTTTAAAATTTTATTTAATTACTTTTATTTATTTGAGACAGAGTCTCACCATGTCACCCTTGGTAGAGTGCCTTGGCGTCACAGCTTACAGCAAACTCAAACTCTTGGCCTTGAGCAATTCTCTTGCCTCAGCCTCCTGAGTAGCTGGAACTACAGGCACCTGCCACAATGCCCAGCTATGTTGTTGTTGTTGTTGCAGTTTCCATTCTTTAGCTGGCCCAGGCTGGGTTTGAACCCTCCAACCTCAGTACATGTGGCTGTGCTATGGCCAAGCCTTATAATTTATTTTATTTTATTTTACTTTTTAGTTTATAGACCTTTTTTTAATTAGGCTAACCTGGGGGTACAAATAATCAGGTCACAATATGTGAATTTGTTAGGTAGAGTCCCCCTTTAGTTGTGTCGCCCACCCAGAAGGTGTACTGTACACTTTTGCTGTATGTTTTGGCCATTCAGTGTAAGCATCCATAACCGCTCTCTTTCCCTCTTCCTTATTCTCCCTCCCCCCAACATGATTGAAATGAATATTTCTATTGTGTGAGAGTGAATGATTGCCTACTGGATTCATATAGGTATTGAGCACATTGGGCATTTGCTTTTCCTTCCTTATGGTACTTTACTAAGAAAAATGTGTTTTAACTCCATCCAGGTTAATGCAAAAGATGTAAAGTCACCATCTATTTATGGCTGAATGAAATTCCATGCATCATATATATATATCTCAGAGTTTGTCAATCCATTCTTAGACTGATGGACATTTGGGTTGTATACACATCTTGGCAATTGTAAATTGAACTGCAGTACACAAGTTAGTGCAAATGGCTTCATGATAAAATGATATATTTCCCTCCTGGGACAGTTTTTGAAGTATTTTATAGGTTTTAGACTCTTGTTGCTTCACTGTTGTTATATTTGAGGAATTTAACAATTTTCTACTTTATCGCTTCCTTGACCCAATTGTCATTCAGCATAAGATTGTTTAATTCCCAGGCCTTTGTGCTGGGATGAAAATTTTCCCACTTTTATTGCTGTGTGATCTGAAAATATACAAGTAGAAGTATAATACTTTAATTTGTTGAGGTTTGATTTGTGTTCCAAGATATGATGTATTTTTTGAGTATGTTGCATAGGTTGATCAGAACATATGCTCCTTAGCTTTGGGATGGTGTGTTCTGTAGATGTTTATTAAACAAGTTGTACTAGGGTCATGCTTAAGTTCCTTGTATCTTTGTGTAGTTTCAGTTTAGGGGATCTGTCTAGTACTGCAAGAGGGATGACAACTTCCTGGCTATTATGATGTTATGGGATATCATATTGCTCAGGCAAATCAAGGTCTGTTTCATAAATCTGAGAGCATTTAAATTGGGTGCATAGATGTTTCAAATTGAAATGTCCTCTTGTATTGTTCCCATGACCAGAATGAAGTGGCAATCTTTGTCTTTCCTAACTTCAATTGATTTTAATCCACTTGTATCCAAAAGTAAGATTGAGACCTCTCATTTCTTTTGATTTCCTTTTGCCTGAAATATGTTTTACATGCCTTTGCCCTGTGTCTTGATTTGTCCTACAAGGTCTGGTGGGTTTCCTGCAGGCAGCATATGGATGGCTTCTGCTTTTTTACCTATCAGCCAGCCTGTGCTGTCCCTCTTCTGTAGGGAACTCAAGCCATTAAAATATACTGAGAGATTTGATAACTGTAGTGGAGTTCTAGCCATCCTATTTTGTGAAAATCCAATGCTTAGTTTTATCCTTTACGCCTTTTGGAAGCTAGGTTTTGTCCTGTAGTTTCTGAGTTTTTATTTTGTGTGTGGTCCATAATGATGTTCAGTCTTGAGAATAGGTCTAACAATTTCCTACAGAGCTGGTCTTGTTCTGGTGAATTTTCTCAATATTTGTGTATCAGTAAAAGATGTTATTTCTCCCTTGATTTTGAAGCTTAACAGGATTATAGAATTCTGGGCTGAAAATTGTTTTGTTTAAGAAGGTTAAAGGTAGATGACCATTTGTTCCTGGGTTAGAATGTTTGAGCTGAAATTCCTTTGTCACCTGGTTGGATCTGCCCCATAAGTCAGTGGTGTTTACACCTGGCTGCTTCTGGCATTTTCTCTTTTGTCTTGATTTTGGGTTCATTACAATGTGTCTTTGTGATACTCTCTTTGTGGTGAGTTGACATGGGGCTTGATATCTCTCTCTAAGGAAAGTTTCAGAATCTTTAATGAAACTTGGGAAATTTTCATTTATGTTATCCTCCAGTAGGGCTTCCATTCCTTTTAGACATTCTTCTTCCCCTCCAGGAATGCCTGTAATTTGTATGTTTGAATGCTTTGTGAAATCCCATAATTCTCTGCGTAAATTTTACACTTTCTCTCTCTTCTTTTCTGACTCTTTAACCACCTTGGTGCCCTAGAGCTTTATTTTCTAGCTTGCAATTATTTCTTTTCTGTGATCTAATCTTTAATGATTCTTTTTATTGCATCTATAAGTTCCCTGATTGACTCCTTCAATTCCTTTAGCTCCACCATATCCTTTCTACATTCTTCATGTTTTTCATCAATTTTTAACTCTATTTTTACACTTTTCCAGAAATTTCCTTTATTGCTTTTGCCATCCAGATTTTAAATTTCCTTTCTGTCATTTCCAGTCATTCTTTATGGATGGAATCCTCTGTGTTAGCTGCCTCATGTTCCCTTTGTGGAGGTTTGCTCTGTTTTCTTTCTCACATTACCTTAATTTTTCTGTTGGTTCCTCCTCTTGTGTGTTTTCTTCCTTTTCACTTTCTTTTCCTACTATTTCCTTCAGTGTATATTACCTTGTCTCAGAGCTGAGGGATTGAACTGGTCTTTTGGTATAAGGCCAAAAGGAAAAGAAGTGTAAAAAATGAGAAGGTAGAAAGAAGGGAAAGAAAAAAGAGGGAAAGGGGTGAAAAAAGGGAAAGGGAATGGCAAAAAAACAGTTTAGCAGGGTGCTATGGCCACACCCACAACTCAAGGACTTTGAAAGGCCTGGTTGGACAGGTCCTTCAAAGTCAGAAGCTATTTAACAGCCTAGGCAAAAGCAAGACCCAACTTTGCCAAACATGGAAGATAGAAAAGAAAAACTAAAAGAAATTTAAAAATAAAAAATTCAGCAGGATGTCGCAGTGGGGATCTGTTAATACTGTCTTTCCAAAGACCAAAGTTTAAGGACACCCTAGATCATGAACTTGTGATCTCCTTGAGCCAGAGTAGTGCTATGATCCACTAGCCAGACCAAGACTGTGACCCTGCAGCATTCAGAGGGAAGAAAAAAATAAAATAAAATTATATAAATAAAATTAAAGTATATAATTATATAAGATATAGGAGGAATAAAAGGCATAACTTATAAATTTTATGAGATATTTGTGTGGGAAAGATAAGGAAAGTAGAAAAATCTCTACCCAAATTCAGAAAAAAGGAGAGAAATAAAGAAGAAAGAGTGAATAAAAGTAATTGGAAAACCATTAGTAAAATGGAAAATTCCTTGCTATTGAATAAAGTAAAAATACTGAATAAAGTAAAAATAAAAAAAATAGAACCAAATGAAAAGTTTAACAAACCAAAGAAATATATATGTGTACAGCTATATACATATATCAATAAAATAGTTTAATATATATATATATATATAATATGTATATATGTTCATAAAGCAGTTGATTACTTTAAATTTCATGTAAACTTTATGGATACTTTGTGCATATATGTAGCAGTATATTGCCTGGACACTAGGAGATTACTATGGTTTTAGGAAACTGAGAACATACACTCTTTTGCTGTGAAAAATTTAGGGCTGGAAACCACTCTATAGTTGCAGGGGAGGTCAGGTCCTGTCTTCCTGACTTATTTGCCTGGTTACCAGTCAGGGCCCAATTACCTTATCAGTATTTAGTCCCCATAGGATTGAGGTTGAAAAGCTCTCTCCTAATTCCTTAGGAGGCAAATGACACAGTGCCCCCTGACAACAATTCCCAGGGCCACTCAGCTTACCCCAAGTGTGGATGCCCAAGCTCAGCAGGTGTGCCAGAACCAGCTGTGCGCTAGGACCAGGTGAACTGCTTCTCCCATATGACCTTACTACTATGGTTGCAACCAGCTAGCAGGCAAGCCAGTGGGAGATCTACCCTTCCTGGTATTTAATCCTGGTAGCTGGATACTGCTGTATTCCACCCACTTATTTAAGCCCTTCAAGTTAGTTCCAGTAAGTCATCTACATGGGTGGGCTAGCCAGCTAATCACTGACCTTTTCCAAGTACTAGTCCCCTGTGCCAATTTTCCACAGCCCTAGACCACCTCACTGACTCCTGTAGTCAACCCCTATTTCATGTGCCCCTGGAGTGATGTCCTTGTGTAGGTTTCCCCAGCCTTTTCCCAGGCAAGTTTTCCTTTGCCTCACTGCAAGTGGCTAGCGAAGAGATGTTTCTAGTCTGCCTTCTTTTGCCTGCTTATCTTTTTAAGACAATGCTGTACTGTGTTTTGTGCAATAGATTTTTAAATTTAATTATTTTTAAAACTGAATTTGATACCTATTTTTTAATGTGATCATACTTGAATTTGTAGATTAATGTAATGAAAATTCTTGAAGACTTTTGAACTACCATCTTTGCCATTGCATTAATTTTTGGCATAAAACATTTTGCTAAGTAATATTAAAAATTTGTGCTATACAAAAAGTTTTTTGTACAATAAGCAAAACGAACTTTTGGAGTTCAATAACCTTTGTCATTATTTACTTTATTTCCTATGACTTAAATAAAAAAGAAACAGAAAAGGTAGTTTCTGCAATAATCAGATTGACCTTGAGCAGGGAATGGGGTGATATAATTTGGCAAGATGGTAAAGGTAATTGTATACCAAATTATATATAAATTCCCTAATTATAATTAGAGTTGACTTAACAAATAAATAATGACACACTCAATTTCATAAAAATCTTACAGGTTCTATGCAGCTAACAGCACATGAAGAAGAATCTAAAAGTCACAAATTTAAGTATAAAAGACATAATTAAACAAAATGGAATTAAGGAATCAGAATCAATCTGGGGTAAAAATAATTTAATTTTTCTTGTATATCATTAACTTTTCTATTTTTTGGTATGTGTTTCCAATCTTTGTTAAATAAAGTAGCTAAATTATTAGAACTGAAAATGGGTACCTATGAACAAATAAATAATAGGCAAAGGATATAGTGATACATAGTGATAGAATCCTTGTAAAAAGTTCTGAAAGATATTTGTAAAAAATATGATATAAAAAAAATCTGCCTAGGAAAGTACTGCATCTTTTATGTAATGTTGATTTTAGAATATAATTTCAAGGAACCCTACCAATATGGTACATTCTAAGATTGGCTGAATTTGATTAGCTTTTGTATATACATATAAATATAAATTTAAAAAATAAAAGCAGTTTTAGTTTGCTAACTAAAACATTGTGTGTGTGTATACACACAAATATATGCACTACACACACGTAACCATGCAAACATACACACCTACCTGACTATTTTTTTGACTTTGAGTAATGAATGATATGAATGATATGTTCTCTCATAGAATTCAAGTGCTTCCATCAAAAACTAACATTTATTTCACAGAGCACAAAGAGATGACAAGATATTATTTTTTACTACCTCAATTTCTATCAGACAACAGAGTGTGGGCCAATGGCTCTCCTTGCACACGTAGTGGGTTTATCCGTGAAAGAGGAATTCTGACATTATAAAATTCAGAGCTGACATAGAGTCTGCTCACATATGTGACCCTTCCCTCTGAAAGTGCATGAAAACCTTTCCCTTGCTTTTGCCTTGGAGCTGCTGTTTGCTAGTTTCAGATTTATGTCCTGGAAGTGGGCCTTCCATAACCTTTTCTCACTAACGACTGGCAAAGACAAAGACTGTGTTTTGTCTAATTGAACATACAGTTTGGTCAACCTGTCTGTTACTGACTTTTTCTTCAAGTCTTTGATGGTGCATCACCATTGCTAAATAGCATATCATCCCTGCTAAAAGTTTTATTTTAAACTATGAAGGACGTGAGATGTTCACCCCATTTATTAAGCTGACAAGTTAGGCTTTTAATTTTATAATGTATGTTGAGAGATGTGACATACCTCTGGATCAGAAAATAGATTGCTTATTCCTCACAGTAAAATAAAACAAAACAAGAAAACATGCAGGTATCATATTGCATTGTTTTACCACATCCCAATTTCAAACAAGGAATCAGAAGGTTCTATGTACATGTGCACTCAGTTTGAGTCATAGGAAAGGAAATATAAAATGATAAAAATATAAAAATGATAAGACAAAGCTTATATCATATGCTAACATCTCAGTCAATCCTAGTCTGGAGATACATAGAAAGAAAGCTTACCTTTTCTTCTACAATGTAAACAAATTCTCTGAGATTTTTCGACCCTAGGGTTGTGAAGCTAGAGATGTTCTTTATCTTTGTTACATTAATAGCTTTCCAGTGTCCTTTATCCAGAATACCTGAATTATTCAAGGACACTGAGAAATTCAGGAGAAATTTCTCAACACAGGTGATCTCCGTAGGTAATGAAATTACCTTGCAGAAGTTCACAAAGACATAATTATCTGTCACACAATTGCATTTCCAGTTATGTGACTGGTTGAAATGCAGAAAGCCATGGTAGTATAGGAAGGTTAACATGTGGGATAAAATACTTATACATTAAACCAATATAGCAATTTTAGAAGAAACATAAAATCGCTAAAAGCAAATGAAAATATGTTCACATTATTAGTCATTAGAATGATGCAAATAGATCAAAATGAAGTACCATGAAGTAAAATACTCATTAACTGGCTGAGTTTAAAGAGCCTGGCCATTCTAGTGTCAATGAGACTGTGGAGTAGATTTATATCTTTTTAGTGAAAGTGACAGATAGTACAAAGATTTTGAAGACATTTTTGAAGTTTCCTATAAAGTTAAAGATAGTTTACCCAAGAAAAAAGAAAACATGTCCATGTAAAGCCTTGGACAGGAATGTTCATAAAAGCCTTATTTATACTAAACAGAATTTAGAAACAATTGTAATTCCCATTGCTATAGTTTGAATGGTCCCTTCCAAATCTCATGTTGAAATACTATTATCGATGTTGGGGTGTAGCATAAAGGAAGGAGTTTGGGTTTGGGGGTGTATCCCTTATAAATAGAATAATACCTTCATTGGGGGTGGTGAGTTGGTTGCCCAGAGAACTAATTGGTAAAAAGATCTGGACACTTTCTCCCTCTCTTTAGCTCCATTTTGCCATGTGACCTCTGCATATACTAGCTCCCCTTCCCTTCCTCCATGAGTGGAAGCAGCCTGGAGTCTTCACGAGACTTGAGACAACCAGGCAACAGAATTGGGACTCAAAAAAACCTCTTTTCTTGATAAATTATCCAATCTGAGTTATTCCACTATAGAAACACACAATTTACTAAGATACCCATTAATGACAATAATGCACATCTATAATAAAATGCTGCTCACATTGGTCCAGAAAAGCTGTAATGTCAGATCCCAGACACTCAAATAGAAATGCTTTCAAAGGATGAACTAAAAAGCACGCCTAGGCTCTGGGGAACTAACTGTGATAGAGACTACCATGAGTCCTATAAAAGCCCTCAACAAATCGGAAGGAATCAATATCAGTCCTAAAATGATATGTGATTGAGCTTTAGAGCTCTAGGAAGTTTTTCTGGATGAAGAGAAATTAAAATTTTAAAGACACCATGTAATGCAGTAAAAGTAAGGATGATGGTTTCGGGCAAAGGGAAGAGGAAAATAAATGGAAGAGGGAAGGAAGGGTATGTAGCTCCCCATAAGGGTAACGTTTTAGACTGACAAAGCCAGGTGCTGTGTAGAATATTTAGGGATGTATATCATATAGGTAATATTAGCAAAAATTAAGCATTAGTCCTTTTAATTGGTCCCAGACTTCTATTTTCTAACTGAAACTGGTTCCGAAAGTCCTGACTTAGGAATTATGCAGTGTATACTTGTAACAGAAATCCTTATACCTACTTAATATTTTGAAATAAAAACCTGGCTAAAACTCATGAGTCTTTAGACATACAGTAGAACAGGAGTCCTCAAACTTTTTAAACAGGGCCCTAGTTCACTGCCCCTCAGACCATTGAAGGGCTGGACTGCAGGCCCCAGGACAAGTCGACTGCTAAGCAGGACAGGCAGCGGGCGCGAAAACACCCGGCAGGCCAGAAAAATGTACTAGGCAGTCTGCATGTGGCCCGCGGGCCATAGTTTGAGGACACCTACAGTAGAATCTCTATAATTTGACCATCCAAGGACTGTAACAAATTGGTCAACATAAGGAACTAGACTTACCATGCAGATATGTACATGTGGTGTATGTCCAGTCTGTGAAAATCAGGTGGTCAATGTAAGGGGATGGTCAACTATGGAGGCTCTACAGTACTACTGTATTAGATACCTTCAGATGAATATTAATGAAATCATTTATAAAGGACTTTCTTTAGAATTTTTTTCTTTAAGAAGTTACATGACAATATGAAAACAAAATAGAGAATTATAAAGGTAGGATCTTATGTAGAAATGATGAGATTGGTTGAGTAAATTAATAGATAAATTCCAAGGAGGTATAGAAAACACACTTGTGTATAGAAAAAATAAGAAATGTATCATATTTTAAGATTTTCCCTAAGTGCTGAGAATTGTGACTGTTAAATTTGTGATTTTCAAATGTATATTATAAAAAGATAATAATGCAACAATGCATTTGTTTATTTAATCACAAATGTTTCTTTTGTCCTCCTGGCCTTATTGCAAGATAGACATTTTTCCTACCTTCAGGAGTTACTTATAAGTGTCACTGAAATATTTATTTGGGTTTGAGCTTCTGATCAAAGCTCTCAGATGACTTGCAGGAGAATTATAACATAAGGGAAAAGAGAAACAGATGGAGATTTTCAGAACTGTATCATCACCAATATCTAAACAGTAATTGATTTATCGCAGGGCAGTATTTAGTTGGATAGTTAAATGCATGACAATTACACACAGCTAGTGTGAAATTTTATAGCATGGAAAATGGTATGAAAATCTTTAGAAACTATATTCTGCCTGGAGATAGCTAAACTGGTCAGCTTGTACATTGAGCACAGCACGGAGGACTTACCTGCATAGAGGTAGAAGAGTGAACCACAAAACGAGGACAGGAGTATGTCAACGTCACTCTCACCACTGAGGAATTTAAGGAGCCCTAAAAGTAACTGCCACCCAAATGGTGAGTCAAATGAAATACAGAGTTCCTAGGGACAGTTTTATACAACTCAGTTAACATACAGTCAGAAAAATAATAAAATATGGTTGTCGCTTTATTAGAATAGATCTTTCTATTTTCTTAATAATTAGTTGGTTAACATCTAAAATAGTAAATGACTTAAAAACAGTAGATAAAAATGGGAAAGAGCTGTAGTATGTTGGGAAATATTGGGACTGATGAAGTGTTGAATAAATTAGTGTAGTTTGTAAATTATAAAGATACTTTTTTGTATATGTAAAATAAGATATATATGTATACATGTATACATATATATCTTATTTTAAGTCATTAACTTAAAACATTTACTAAAATTCTTCTGGTAAATTATTTCTTCAAATACACCTGACTGTGCAGAATGGCAAGTTAAAGCGTAAAACCGGGTAACTGGAAGGCATTCATTTCATGACAAAATGGATCTGTAAGTATGACCTAAAACTCTTCTTTTTCTAAAAATTTAATTTTTTTAAGCCATGTAAGATGTGTTGGGAAAAAGAATGAGTTCATGAATGATAAGGTATCTGTTTTGAATAATGTCCGATAAGACTATTTTCCACAAATGGGCAAATTGGAAGAGTCATTAATAATCACTAAGCTATTAATCAGTCGGGATGAACAATCTTTTCTCCTAGGTCTGGAAATATGTCATCCATTTTTTAGATAATAGCTGATGCAAAGTACACCTGAAGTGTGCAGAAAATAGTCTATACTATTTTCAGAAATTAGCAATGAAATAATCTCTGCCCAATTGATGCAAAAAGATCTAAGCAGCACTTGCAAATAATTACCTTTGCATCAAGAATAGGCACCCTTACTTTCTGCATGGAGACAGAAAGTAATCAGAGGCTGGGAGGCCTGTGGACCCAGGTAGAGAGGAATGAAGAGTAATTTCTAAAGGGTGTGCATTTGGGGGGGAGTGGGGAGTGACAAAAGAATTCTAAACTAGAGTGTGGTGATGGTGGCACAATTAAAATGAATAAAATAAAAGTAAATAAATTGTTCACTTATACCCCCCAAAATAAAACTTGTTTTTTAAATAATAGTTTCCTTTGCTAATAAGCATATATTTCAGCGTCCTCCTGCCCCTGCACTTTTGGGTTTTATGGTATTATATTTTAGGATTTTTTTAAATCATATAATTTTCATCAGTTTTCATTATGTTTTATGTTCTATTCCATGATGTATTTAAAATAATGGAACCCAGGAGTGCTATTTTGCTGACATCCAGACTATTTCTACAAATAACGCTGGCCCAAAGGTCTTTAAATAAAACGCTCTTTAATGTCATGTAATCAACTGCTAGGTGTGCTTTATTTTGTTATCATTACAGGAGGCTAGCAACCCACCTTGCGGCAATAAAATGAATGTATTATTTTGAAATGTAACAATTTCTAAAGTAATTCTTTTTGATATTGATTAAAGTTAATTCAGTTTTAAAAATTTAGAGTAGTATGAGCCTTACTTTCCTGTAGTCAGATGGGAGTGACAGTTTTGTTAGTAGGATACAGTCTGTGACTCAGAGTAATGCAAAATACTGAAGTAAAAAAGGTTTGTAAATGTTTTCATCTCTAAGAAAAAGGGGATCATGATAAACACATAATGTTTCACATCATATAGAGCTTTAGTCTCCAGAACACCCTCCACATTCGTCATCTGGCAAATTCATACTCATTTTTAAGACACAATTCATAGGTTACTAACACTGTAAAACTTTTCCTGAGTATATCAAGCTGATCTTTCCATTCCTACAGAGTTATCAAATTCAAGATCTCTCACCTTCCCCTTTGTATCTCAGGGTAAACTACCGGTGATTGAAAGGAAATATTAGTTAATGAAAAACGTAAATGAGATGGTCCTTGTTTTATTGAAAAGTATATTGGTGTTACAGGTAAAATCTTCAACGAAGAGAATAAATTAAAAATCAAAGCCGCCTTTTTAACCCTACGGCAGGTATAAATCATGGCATATGAGAAACTATAAATACTTTATAAAACATAAACTTACAGACATTGTAATAAAACTGAGTGATTGAAACTGCAGGAATCCTAAATTAAACACACAGGATTACAAAATACTACGTGGTATCTCTGTCAAATACTTTTCTGTTATTCTCAGTGTAAGCACCTAGTATCCGACCCTAGAACAATCTATTCATATTTTCATCCCAGCACATAGAACAAACTATGGTAATTTCTTCCCACTTTGCTCCTACATTGTATAAAAGAGTTAAAAGACATACCAACACATGACTATTTTACCTCTGACATGTCACAGCGTGTTTTCCACCCACAATTAATGCTGAAATGAAACAATACATGTTTGCACTTCTTTGCTAACTAAGAGTCAGTTCTAGAAATAATAAGCTGTTCCTTAGGAAACTTCTCATTAAATATTAAGCTGTTTCTTAGGAAAATTCTCATTAAAAATGGTCAGAACCGCAGATTTAGAACATTGACAGCAGCAAATGCTGGTGAGGACGTAGTGCAACAAGGTATCTCATTCATTGCTGGTGACCGTATAAAACAAAAACGCCACTTTCACGGCCCGTTTAGTGGTTTCTTAAAAATCTAAACATCATCTTACCAAATGATGTAGCAATCACCTTCTTTGATATTTACCCAGAGGAGTTGAAAACTTATATCCACACAAACACCTGCCTGTGGATATTTACGGCAGTTTTATTCATCACTGACAAAATTTAAACCAACCAAGTCGTCCTTCAGTAGGAGAAAGTATTAATAAACCGTGGCACATCTGGGCAATGGAACATTATTCAGCGCTAAGAAGAAATGAGCTGTCAAGCAATGAAGAGACATGGAGAAAAATTAAATGCGTATTACTAAGGCAGTGTGTTAAGGCTCTATATTGTATAAATGTCTGATATTCTGAAAAAGGCAAAATTATCAAGTAAAAAGGTCAATGGTTGACTGGGTTTTAAGGGAGTGATACAAGGTCGGAGAACAGAAATGTGAAGACATTGAAAACACGGGAGTCGCCATCCTGTCTCTGGTTTTGTTTTCCTTAGCTTTGGTTCCCTATAGTCAATTGTGAACTCAAAATATTAAATGGGACATTCAAAAAATTAATATTTCCTAGTTTTTAAGTTGTGAGTGATTCTGAGTCTCACACTATCCCACTCTGTCCTTTCTTCATCACAAGATGAAAGGTGAGAAAGAGAGAAAAAAAAAAACACACATTCACCTCACTGTTATTACAACATAGACACATTAGTACAATTGTTCTATTTTACTATAAGTTATTCATTTCTTCGGGTCTAATATATTAATTGAACTTTAGGAAGATATATACTGAATAAAATGTACACTAGGCCTCAGTACTACACAGCTTTAGGGATCTACTGGGTTTATGGGAACACATGCCCTGTGAGTGGGGGTGCACTACTGTTCTCTGTATAACACTGTAATGGTGCATATATATCATTATAAGTCTAAACACACAGAATGTACAATGCCAAGATTGAATCCTAAGCTATAGATACAGGGTGAAATCGATGTGCCACCCTGGTCTCATCATCTGTAACATACCTTCCACTCTGGTTGGGGGGATTTGATAATGAGGAAATGTATGTAGCTGTATGAGTAGGGAGTATATGAGAAACCACTGTACCATCTTCTCAGTTTTGCTCTGAATCTAAAATTGCTATAAATAATATATTAAAAAAAATACTATAGGCTGGGCATTTGGGGCTCATTCTTGTAATCCTAGCACTTTCAGAGGCACAGGTTAGTGGAGTGCTTAAGTCTAGGAGTTAAAGAGCTGACTGAGCAAAAGGAGATTTTGTCTCTACCAAAAAAGGGAAAACCAGCTGGACATGAAGTGTGCTCCTGTAAACCCAGCTCCTTAGGGGAGTGAGGAAGGAGAATCACTGGAACCCTAGAGTATGATGACATCATTGCATTTTAGCCTGGGAGACACAGTAAGACCCTGTCTCAAAAGTAAATTAATAAATGGATTAATTAAGTCATTAAATACTATAATGTAAGAAATTGATCTTTTTCAGTCCACTTAACCTTGGCATTTTAAATCAATGTCTTTTCTGTCTTTCTTTCTTTTTTTTTTTTTTCAATTTTGGCCAGGGCCACACTTGAACCCACCACCCTTGGTATATGGGGCTGGTGCCCTACTCTTGGAGCCAAAGGCGCCACCTACATCAATTTCTTAACACTACAGATTGTGCCATGTTCTTTCTATTTTATAAGCTACATGACTTTTGTATTTATCACAAAATCATCTGAGTTAGCTTCTACACGTTACTTTTGTGTGGGTAGAAAGATTAAGAAGAGTACTTTTTTGACTACTGAGAAAAGGTAAATTTCTTTAAACATGATTAGAATGTTTTCTTCCCGTGCTAGTGTTCATACAAATACCACAATTTTTATTTTATTTTATTTTTTTTTAGAGACAGAGTCTCACTTTGTCACCCTAGGTAGAGTGCTGTGGAGTCACAGCTCACAGCAACCTCCAACTCCTGGGCAAAGGTGATTCTCCTGCCTCAGCCTCCCAAGTAGCTGGGACTACAGGTGTCCACCACAAAGCCCGGCTATTTTTTTGTTGCAGTTTGGCCAGGACCAGGTTTGAACCTGCCACCCTCAGTATATGAGGCTGGAGCCCTACTCACTGAGCCATAGGCACCACCCACACAAATCTTATCATTGACTGTATTACTTCTTTGCTTTAGTAACCAGGAAGTTAAAATATGAATATTGCCTCAACTCCAAAAAATGATAAATTAATACGGGTTCTGATTTTTCTTTTTTAACCAAGACCTCTATTTAATTCTCAACCATGTAGTCTTTTAACCTGTAACTAAAGTTCTGGATGTTATTATTATTATATTTTTGTGTGTTTTTCTATGTCAGTGCAGATTACTTTAAGACCAAATGGGCCCACAAAGGTGAGAGTGGTCTTCTTTAACCCATATTCTGTCTAAAGCTGACGTCAATAAGTTGTATAAAATCACATATTCTTTCATGTACTTATGATTTATATTGACCTTAATGAAAATATTTTTTATTTGTCCTTTTTCTAGTTTTATAATTTCAATTTCTTTTTTCACAGATTTGAGACATTTTCAGGATTCTGTCTCAGGTATTTCATACCATTTTCTATGCCAGTTCTTCTCTTATTTAGTTACACAGAAGAACTCTCATAGATGAGTTTGTCAATGATAAACTTGCTTAGTCATTCAAAACAGACATCTGTATTCTTGACCCTGAACTAAGACTTATTTTTGGCTGTTGAAAATTTTGCCAAAATCATGAGTAACTTGCTGTCTCATCCTTCTGTGATTATTTGCCCTTGGCAGAGGCAACTTCCTATTTCTTTAACATTGAGAGTGACCAGGAAAGGGTCTTAAAGTACAAGTGAAGAAATTAAATGAATGAGGAGGCAGAATGTAAAGAATATTAGGAAAGTGAAATCACAGTAGGCCCCCATCCTTGTCTGCAGGACCTATGTGTTGGTGCTTCATTGGTCATCTTACCAAAAATACATTTCCTTACTCCCTCACGCCACATATATCTCATAGTTTTAACCATTAAGGGACTGCAAGGACACATTTATTTTTGCCCTACTGGCCTCGTAAAAATTCCTCTTAGCAAGGCAAAATGGCCATGGGCCAGAAGCATCAAACATACCTGAGTAATTTTCTAAGGTATCTAACATAAACAATGAAACTGATCATTTTTCTGAACCCATCTGTGACTTGGCTATTGATTATGTTTCTTGTATCAGTTGTTCATCTTGGATGAGTTTGGAAAATAACCCCTGAAACGGGTCATTAGGTAAAGCCTCTGAGTTACGTCCGTTAATGTTCTCAAACCTGTTCCTTCTCAGGATCTAAAACTTCAGCAGCAAAACTCCAGATTCTTGACATTGTTGTTGAGGCCTAACATTCATCCACCAGATAGCATTTCTATTTCTTCTTCATGTGTTAGCATCTGAGGAGTGGCTGTGAGATCTAGTTTCCAGTCAAAGAGGGAGGGGATTGTGGTTATCTTGAAAAGCAGTTGCAACTTGTATCGGTGCCTCCTGTTCAGATTTGGAAAACTTCTTTGGAATCACCTGATCAGGAGAGCAACATTAAAGAGGTTCTTAAAACAAGAACTCAAACTTCGGAAACTTTACTATCCTATTAGGAAATAGAAATATCTGAAGTTTGAGAAATTCTTCATCTCTGAATGATAAATGGGAACTATTAGGGAAGGTGATATTATAGGGGTTGGATAGCAGTAGCACTTTTGCCAAGTAAAGTACAGTGTTGCTTAATTGTATCTATTGTGCCTAATTCTGCTTAATATCTATGTATGGCACAAGGTTAAAATTGTTACTTTTGTTTATCTAAACCCAGGTAGTCTAAGAAAGGACAATAACTTTCTCTTAAATGGAAATAAATACAGTAATAAAATTATGAGATAAAGTTTCACAGATGCCAAATACTAGAATTAGGATTTAAATTTAGGGTTGTCTGGCTCTGAAATTAGTGCCCATTCCGTGAAGCTACATCACTCATTTTCCTGACATGTCATGGGTTCTAAGGCTGTAATTTTGAGACACATATAGTACCAGATATTATACAACTTAAAGAAATTCTAAGACCAGTTTGACAGGATGGATTCTAGAATGGTTCCTTTCCAAATAGGTATTGTTGCCTTTTTGTGTGTGAAAAAAAAAGTATACAAAAGTATAAGAGTGCATTTTTGTGTGCTTGATGTAGTATGAAGATAAATTAAAATATCTAGGAAATAAAATGTGTATCATTTATATTCCAAGATATGATGCAAACAGGGGTCTCTTTACATTAAACAATTTTTCTCCAATTCCATTGTTGATACCCAAATGAAAATGTAGAACCAATGGGATGGAAATAGCTGGGGGCTAGGAGGACAGTGAATCCTATTTATATAGAATTTTATATAAAAATCTATCCTAAAATAAGCCAGTGAATATGACTCAGCATGACTAGATAATTGAGTGGTGTGACTCTATGCTCATCCTGTTATCCTCGTCACATCCATATATTCAGGAAGAAAATCTTGACAAAAGTCATTTGCGACTACAGATGAGAGGAAGATGACAGCCAATAATCTATAATCTCATTATTCTTGCTTGGTAATACTTTCTCCCAATATATGTTTATTTCTTAATTTGAAAATCTACTGATCAATGGGAGACCTTTCTATATCTAACTTTATGATTCTGGACTCTGAACCTGAGCTAAATTTTTATGGGTTTTTTATGTTGTATTCCTTGAGAAGTGGTTACAGATATTTTGTGTACATAAGAAAGGGAAGTTATAGATTGCATGATTGTGAAAATACTGTATTTTCTGCCTCACGTGTAATTAAGCCTCGTTGAAATTATGGATGGTCCTGTGAATTGAGACTTCATGTTCCTTTCCTCAGAAATGAGCACATGGCTTAGTTTGCCAATTAAATGTGAGCAGACGTGATTTTGCTTTTTACGATCCAGTTTTAGATTTGCCAAGTTATTTTCTCTTGGTCAGGTTATTTTCTTTGTCACAAGATCATCCCCAACCGGGACTTCTCTGTTAAACTAATTATTGAAGTAAACACACATACAACAGAGACACTGTAGACCCTCAGTGGACATGCAAGTTAAGTGTTACTTCACAAGCACCAGTATGAATGTTTTGAGACAGACTGTGTTGCGTGATCCATTATTCCACTTCAAGGAACCCAGTCAATATGTTCTTTCTAATTCATCTGTGCAAGTTTCAACTTGCTCATTTATTGGTGGTGCTGGGAGGGCTACACTTGTTTCTGTCCATGTGGGGTTTACATTTCTTGTTTTTTGTGTATTTCAAAATTCTTGTGAGCCCATGTACTGTAGGGTTGTTTGTTGTAGCATAACTTAAACTGAATTAACCAGGGATAAAAGAGGGGCAGTATGATGTACCAGATATATAGAAACAGTATAAAAAGTGATAACTTATTCTTAAAATGAGGCTATAAAAGTACGGCAATAAAAATGTAATTAGCAAATTAAAAATAATTTAGTTCTGGATTTACATAGTATACATAGAAAAAATTGAATTGCGATTATCAGAAAATAAAATTCTGCAGCTATAATTAGTACATGTATATAAATATATATTCATCTTTAATGCTGATTCACGCAGTGTAATGAACTCATAAAGGATATAATACAGAGAAAAAAATATTTAAAAATATATTGGTTAAATCAACCTGTGTGTTATGTGATTTCAAGTAGGTTAACATATATACAAACGTATTTAGCTCAGGATTAATTTGATAGTTGAAATGTATATTATTAAATGATGCCATTACTTTTAAAAAGTGTTATATTCTAAAAATAACCTCATCTGTTTTATTGCTATATATGAAAATTGCATATGGAATATGATTTTTCAATAAAAATAATGATGATAATTACAGTAACAATAAGTGGATATAAAAATTTCTAAAATATATTATAGCCTGTGTTCTACGAGTCCCAAATGAAAAATTTGATTATCATTATTTAACAAAAGGGAAACTGGGTCAGGAGATATACAGATTCTAAAAGGCAGTGTAAGGATTTGAATTTAAATACTTTTATTCCAGGTTAATATTTCCTGATTTAAAGCACATATGTGTGTGTGTGCACACAGACACACAGCTAATCAATATCATTTTATCTTTGTGTATGTATGTATATTCATATACATTCATGCATATATATACTAAATGTCATTTTAGCCTTTTAAAGACAGAGAGATTGTCTTAGCCCAAATTTTTAGTTTCTCAGTTCTGGAAGAAATAGATTCCGAACCAACGTTTTATATGCTAATACTTTCTTCAGGTCGTGCAAAACAGAATAGAATTGGCAGGAAACAAGTAAATAAAGCTGGAAAAATTCTGAGGAAATAAAAATAAGGAGCTGGGCACTGCTTTGCAGTATTTCAAAACTGTTAACTAAGTGACTCGAGCTGTGTCCCAGCAAGATTCATGTCATCATTCTGTGCTGGAATCAGCCATCCTGTGAGAAGGGAGTCTCAGATAACCTGGAGTTCGTTCCAGCCTGCCATTGGTTAAACTCCACCTTTTGCGCCCCTAAGTGGCAGTGCTTGGATCCATCTCATGTGTTCAGCCATGAGATGATGAGCAAAGTGAATTCTCCTAAATCAGTGGAAGAGGCCTGAGACAGCTTGCACTTTATAGCTGTGAAAACTATGTATTTTTAGGGCTCACCAGGTCCAGAGTCAGGGCAAACAGTGGGGGCCATTATCATCTTTTATGACCTAGCACAGAAAATGACATAGCATATTTACACCACATTTTGTTTGTCAGACCAGTTACAAAGGCCCTTCCAAATTCAAAAAGAGAGGTTGTAGATTCCATATTCCCAGAGGACCACGGTGCAGACTGAAAGAGCATATGTGATTGGAAATATTCTGGCAGCTGCTTTGAAAATAAATTTGTCACCTTAGCCCAGTTTGCACTGCGGTAACACAACACCTGATATTGGATAATTTGTAAAAAAAAAAAATAGAGATTTAGTTCTTATAGTTATGAATGCTTGGAAGTCCAAGATTGATCTGGTGAAAACTTTGCTCCATTATTCTGAAGCGGACAAGAGGGGGGGTGACCTCACTTTATAACAAGTCCACTCTCATGATAACTAATGCACACTGAAAATAAAAGTAACTTAGCCCTGAGGGTCTGTTCTCCTCCCCTAATCACCTTTTATTAGGTCCGTCTCTCAACACTGGGTGCAGGTATTTAAGTTCTCAATAAATAAACATTGGAGGGTGGATTCAAACCATAACAACCACATTATCTTCCAACCATAAAATAGTATTCCTCTTATATGTCAAATATACTTACATTTCCCCCAAAATCCTCATACTCTTAGCCTATGACATGATGACGTTTAAAAATCTTGTTATCTAAGTCAAGTCCAGGTATGGATGAGTCATCTCATTATAATAATGTGGTATTGATTGTGGTATCTCCCTATAATAATTTGCAGTATAAATCCTTAAATATCATTATTCTTGTTTAGCAAATATGGAATCTAAAGAGACAAATACATTTCTCCATACACTCTCAAAATGTACATGTGGGATCTGCATAGGATATCTGCTGTAGATGTTTCCGGCATAAAGGAGAAATATGGGAGAAATACACAGTTCACTGTAATTCTGAAAACCAGTCAATACCTATGCTGCAGTTTTTGATTCCCCACAGTATAGTGCTGCTGGGAATTATAGCTTGGGGAAAAGTATCTAAAGTTCTTGAATAAACCCTCTGGGTCTTTCTTTTATCATCTGAATTATTCTTTCTTTTATATAAATCATACAGATCAGTTGTAATTCAGTGGTGTCTTTAAATGTGAAAGTACAAAAATTTCTTTTCATTTTGTACTGCACTGATCCTTTAAGGTTAGCTACTATGATTCCTTTGGTAGACATTTGGATTGTATATGAATCAGTGAATAATTTGTACTAAGAATGAGCAATTATTTTATGTAAGGATCAGTAAGTAAATATTTTTGGTTTTGCATGCAGTCATATGGTCTCTTTCACATAGAAAGAGCTCGGTGGTTGTATCACAAAGAAAACTATAGATAATAAGTAAATCATAGTGTGTAGCAGTATGAATATGAATTGTTACTTACAAAAATACTCAGTGGAGTATTCCTCATACTGTGAGGAATTTGAGGCTCCACTGAGAAGCCACATGCAGGTATTCTGGCTGATAGGTTTAATTAATGTCCCCATTAGACAGTTAACATCAAATCCCTAACCAGGAGTTCAGATGATTTCAGCCTCTGGCCTTTGAGGCATCCAGCTTTTCTAGGATGGAGCAGGGATAATATGTCCCTACTGAAATCTTCCTAACCTGCATGTTCATGTGCAAAACAACTGTGCTTTCTTTAAGCCCTTAAATTCGGGTGTTATTTTTTATGTAGCAATGAATAAGTGAGACAATATGCGCTTAAAGATACCTTTCAAGTTCTTCTCTTCACTTCCCCTAAAATAAATTTTGACAAACATCGTAAGAGAATTTTGAAGTCTTTTCAGACAACTAAATCATTACAGCCCAATAGATTACATCTAAGAACAATTTTTCTTGGTGTGGAAATTGAAATATTCTTTTATTAGCTTGCAGGAAACTATCCATGATTCACTCACTCAGCAGTGTGGAGACTTTAATAGTTCCTTGATTGTAATATACTGAGCACAATCATGGGACTTAACCATTTTAAAGGTATTCTTCTGCTTTATAGATGACATATTCCTACATTTTGAAAGAGTTTTCACCAATGAGTCATTTAACTAGCTTATTATATTTTATTGTTTAAACTTGTAAATCCATAAATTGTGACTCCGTAGAGTAGTTATTTTTTACATTGAAATAATCCAATGTCCTCTTCAAGGAGAGTTTGTCTCTCACAAAAGGGATGTGTTAAAGTTAAAATAACCCCTTGCTATTTACTAATTATAGGGAAATCATCTCTGCTTTTTTTTTTTTTCTTAGCACATTGTTTCAATGGCAGGACAGGGTGGGTGAGGAAATATTCCATTTGACTTGCAAGATATTGTACAAAGTAGAATTTGCTTTCCTTAATCAATTTAATCCAGAACCTAAAAAAAAACAGGACTAAGAATGGATCATAAATAATGATTATTGGAGACACTTACAACATTCTCATTGTTTCTGTTCTAAGTGTTTTATATCTATTTACAGCATTTAATCACCACCTGTTGCTAATGAGCTTCATTCACTAATGACTCCGTCTGACTGATGAGGGAACAGAAGTATCAATAATATCAACAAACACATACTCAGGCCATTTGGTTAGGAAGCAATGGAACCAAGATTCAATGAGTTGGGATCCACAGTCATAATCACATCATGCTGCTTTGGTAATAATCACTGTACCTGCATCTAACATTGGGGCTTACATGCATTAAACATTTCTCAGTATTTGTTTAAATTAGTATTTCAAATTAATTATTCAAGACTGTTGTAAAAAGTAAGAAAATCCCAATATCTTTTAAATAAGGGTATTGAAGCTCACAGAGACGCTTTCAGAGTGCGGAATAGTGAATCTCACCTCTCAAACTGCTCTGGGTTAGCCATGGATTTGCTTCTAACACATTCTCAGATCTGAGAAAACCTTTTTGTTCTTTCTTCATCCAGATAATTGTTGAGCATTCCTTTCCTTCATCTTACAAACCAGACTTAAGCAAGCTAAATTCACTACCTGCATATGCACACTGCATCTTATGAGCTTGCAAGGAGAGCAATTTCTCTTTTTCACACAGGTTTGATGAGTCACAAAATGCCTTTGGACTTATATTGTCAGATGGAAAGCCATCATTTATTTATCAAAACTCATCCCCATGACCTTTATGACTCTTTGTCCTTCTTAATCTTAACTCTGAGAAACGGGGTACTACATATTGTGCTACTTAATGAATTATAAATAATGGCATAGAATATGTCCGAGCTGTCTGCATACTCCATCGATGAGATAGTCATTAAGTGAGCTCCACATTTTGTCACACTAACATTTTATTTTTGCTGAATTCGAAAGCATTAATGAGAATTTGTATACAACACGAAATCATGTATTTGACATCCTCCCATGAGAAGCTGCATAAAGATACTTTGGCTGACAGCCCCAGCTGACGTTCTTAGTGACTTTAGTACCGACTTCCTGACCATGAGTTCAGACAATTCCAGCCTTGGGCTATTCTGGAATGGGCTCAGGGAAAAAAAAAAAAAGGAACTGGAGAGAAAGCTTTCATTTTCTTAGGGCATACATAAATAATCATGAACAGAATGTCGGTAGAAATATGGATATTTGAGCCCATTTTGGAGATATTACAGATGGAAATAAAGAGCATATCATTAGACAAAAGTCACTTTTGCTGATCTCTTTGAAATGAGTCACTTCTTGCTAACATCTCTGTCAAGCTGTTGTAGGGCAATGTTCTTAAATCTAAAGAAAGATCGTTACGTAAAAGAGAGGACTTGCAAAGTCCAGTCTTAGGATTCTTAGACCGCATTTGTCTACTTAAACAGTCTTTTGTCTATGAGAAATGGTATATGAAGTGATCCTTTAAATATTTCTGAGTTCTTGGAGAAAAGTTTTAAAGTTTTAACGCTGGCTCTTTCTCTCTTTCTATATATATATATATTATATTATATTATATTATGTATATATAATCTTCCAAGTTCTGGGGGGCAATATCTTTAATTTGCTTTTGTTTGAAAGTAATTTATAACTAATTTTTACATCATCTGCCTTTTGAAAGGCAGGGAATAAGTAAGAATTTACATGTTTTTGTCTAAAAAATTTTCTCTTTCTTTATATTTAATAGTTCTACTTTTAGCTTATCTTCATTGCATGGTACGGCTGCCTTCAAAATCCAGTCAATATTTTGTGAGGAATCTGAATCTACAATGAGAATACTTAAATAATCACAAACAGAATGTTCGTAGAAATATAGACATTAAAGTCTATTCTGAAGAGCTCACTGATGGAAATGAAAAATACATTATTAGAAGCTACAGGAGTGATGATACTTCCATAAAGGGGCAAAGAATTTGACACATTCGTATTTGTGTTCTAGTAGTTTGTGGGAGTTAGAACTTGTGAGCAGTGAAATTGAATACGTAGCTCAGAAAATTCTAAGTGACATGGTGAAGGAATAGCTTGATTCTTTCTGTCTGCTAATAATAAAATGTGAGAAGAGAGAGGTGAAATGAAAAAATGAATTATTAAGCAAAAAATGGAACCAGAACTTAAAGATTTAGAAAATCCTTATCCTATTCACATGGGAAATATAAAAAAACATTTCAACTCTAAATACTTATGCACCCAACTAATGTGCTACCAGATTTTTGAAATAGAAATTAATTGGTCTGATTAATATGATATCTTATAATATCATAATGGCTGGGGACTTTAATACCCCTCTGACAGAACTGGAAACATCCTTTAAACAGAAACAAAACAAAGATACAAGGGAATTAAATGCAACCCTACAACAATATGGCTAAATAGACATACACAGAACACACCATCCCAAAGCTAAGAAATATATGTTCTTTTTATCAGGCCATGGAACATATTCAAAAATAGATCATATCCCAGGACATAAATCAAACTTCATCAAAATTAAATGAATTGAAATTATACTTTGTATCTTTTCAGACCACAAGACAATAAAGGTGAACTCAACTCCAACAAAGCATGCACTGAGGAAAAGAATCCCTATTCAGTAAATGGTGCTGGGTGAACTGGATATCCACATGCAAAAGACTATAGCTGGGTCCACACACTACACAACTTACTAAAAGTCACTCAAAGATGAATAAAAGATTTAAATCAAAGACATGAAATGATAAAAATCCCAGATGAAAGTTTAGGAAAAACTCTTGAGGATGTCAGCCTGGGAAAAGATTTTATGAGTGCTTCAGTGACAATCACAATAATAACAAAAACAAACAAATGAGACTTAATTAAACGGAAAAGTTTCTGCACAGGTAAGGACACAACAATTAAAACAAATAGACAACCTGCAGATAGGGAAAAGATATATGCATGTTATGAATCTGACAAAGGGTTGATAAGTAATATCTATAGAAAACTCAAATTAACCAAGAAAAAGAGAGTAAAGAATTTCATGTACCTCTGGGGAAGAGATATGAACAGAACCTTCTCTGATGAAGACAGATGAATGGCTAACAAAGATTTGAAGAAATGTTCTTCATCCCTAAGCATCAGGAATATACAAACTCAAAACACCCCAAGATATTCCCTAACCCCAGTGAGAATAGCCCACATTGCAAAACTCAAAGCTGCAGATGCTGGGACAGATGTGGAGCGAGAAGAATACTTTATGTTGGTGGGACTGCAAACTAATACAGCTTTTTTGGAAAGAAGTATGGAGAATCCTCAAAGAAATCAAATTTGACCTCTCATTTGACACTGGAAATCCCACTACTAGGCCTCTGATCACAAGAAAAAATATAAGGACTTTGCACTAGATTGCTTATTACAGCTCAATTTACAATCACCAAGATATGGAAACAACCTACATGCTACTCAGCCCAGGAATGTGTTAACAAACTATGGTATATGTATACCATGTAATACTACTCAAGCATTAAACAAATGGAGACTTTACATTTTTTGTATTAATCTGGATTGCTTGAAGTGCATTATTCTTAGTAAAGTACCACAAGAATGCAAATATCTAATGTACTCAATACTAATATAAAGGCATTAGATGATCTAATACATGCCTACATAAGAGAAAAACTCAATTCAAGTTTAGGGGAGGAGGAAGGAGGAAAGGGGAGAAGGGAGGAGGGGAAGGGATTGGTGTGCTCTGACTTAATAGGCACAATATAAGGGTATACGATGCACTTTTTTGATGTGAGACACAACTACAAGAGGGACTGTACCTAACAAATGAAAACATTATAACCTAGTTGTTTGTACCATTACACTAACCTAAAACATATATTAGGATAATATATATATATGTATGTATGTATATATGTATATGTGTATGTATATGTAAAAGTGTGTCCTGAAGAGGACTCTAGGAGTGTTGCTGGGTTTTCACTTGAAGAAAGAGTTTGTGGAGTTTGTGGGATTATATTTGCAGAAATACTACCAGATTGAGTTGAGAGGAATTGCAATAAGATAAAATGAAAGGAGGCTGTTGAGATTATTGGATATGTCTGGCAAGAACAATACAAGGATTTTGCTCTGAACATGAACCATTCTTCAAGAAGAGAGATGAAATTAACTTGAAGGTGATTCAGCAATCATCATAGACATTACCTGAGTTTCGAGAGGCCCAGATAGCCTCTGCCCCGGGTCTGGAAAGCAGATCCATGAAGGTGGGGCTACTAAATGCATTAGTTATGGGACCCTGGCATGTCTGAGCTGCAGGGTGGGAATTTACCTGGAACCATGGAAGTGAGCTGGAGGGTGAGCATCTAGCAAAAGAAGATGATTTTTTAAGCCTTAAGATCTAGTGGAACTTGCCTTAGCTAAATTTTGGTCCCATTTAGAATTCATTTTTTCATTTCTCCTTTTGGAAATTCAGTATCTATTATATTTCTATATCATTATAGTATTTTGCTTTAAATTTTTATTTTAAAATTTTGATTGACAAGTATTCTATATCTTTAACATGCAAAGCATATGATTCACACATAAATTGTGTAATCATTAAGACAAATTATTCAATATATCAATTGCCACTCATGTTAGACATTAGCTCCCCCAAACACATTCATAGTATAACAAAGTTTATATTCCTCGATAAATTTCTCAGCATTTTCCCTACCCGCCAGCCCTTGGAAAACCTGATTCTACTTTGTTTCTGTAAGTTTGACATTTGAAATCACACGATGTTTATCATTCTATGTCCGGATCACTTCACTGAGCATAATGTTCTCCTAGTTTATCTACATTGTACTGCTGAAAATGGAAGGATTTTCTTCTTTATAGAGTTTGGATAAGGTTTCATTGTGTAATTATACATATGTATATCTATATCTATATAGATATACATATGTATGTATACATATGTATATATATAGATTTACACACATAGCTATGTATATATAGATATACACACACATATATATTCAGAGAGAGATCTATAAATATATATAGATATATATATATCTATATATATTTTTAAACCATTTATTCATTAATGAACACTGATATTTCATATTTTGTCCATTATGAAAATGCTACAAAGAAGGGGATACAGCTATCTCTTTGAGATAGTTATTTCATTTCTTTTGAATATATATCCGAAAGTGGAACTACTAAGCCATCATTGTATTTGGGAAGTGGATAAATTGTCAGATTTCACTGGTGGATAGGAATGCTGCCTCAGCATAAATCATAATTTCATTCATAATATTTAGATTAGAATTTGACTTTAGACTTCATAGTTGTTGCTGAAATGAATTAAGATTTTGGCAGATGTTAAACTGAGGCAGTACTTTTTATGTGAGAAGAACATGAATTTTTTTCTATTCCAATGTGATTCTATTTGGAAAGAAGTCTTTTAGGAGGTACTTTAATTAATTAATTAAAGTGATGAGGGAGTCATAAGCTGGGGTTTTACTCTGAGTGCATCCATGCTTCCTTGGACTTATAAGAACAGGGAAGATGATACGTCTCCTCTCCCTGTATACATTTGTAATCTTTTTTCCCTCTCTCCATACTCACAAATCAAGCAAAGTCAATGTAAGGACAAAGTGAGAGTTTCATTCATTCTAGAAGCTCATTAAATTGAAATTAATTTAAATAAAAATTAATTTTTTTTGTTGAGGAACTATGTAATGTCTTCTATTATTTCTGAATATTTTGTTTATAAAACTCAGTTTAATAAAAGATACAGATTCCAGAAGCTCATTATATTACAATTAAGTGTTGAAATACCACCAGGATTTACTTTCTTTCTTCTTGTTTCCCCTCCTCTTTTTTTTTCTGAATTTTTCGAAGTTTTTATCACCATTTTCAAAGTTACAGGGAAAGTATTTAAGAATCACAGAATGGTTAATATGAATACTTGGGGGTTAAACTTCAGAAAATCTAATTCTATAATGTGAAGTCTTCAAGATCAAATGAGCTGTCACCTTACATAGCAAAAGGACTTCACATATGTGATTAGGTGTCTTTTGGTGTGTAGATTGTCATGTCCTAGAAAATCTGAATGGACCCAATGTAGTCAAAAGTGTTGATATAAAGGATGAACAAGATGGGAGGAGTTAGAAACAAAATAATTCAATGATGGAAGTGGAGTAAATTTCAAAATGTTGAACTATTGGCTTTGAAGATGGAAGAACATAAAATAAGGGATATAGGTGACCTACAGAATCTGAAAAAGGCCAGGCTATTGAATCTCCCTGAAGCTCTCCAGAAGAAAAATATCTCTGCCAATACTTTAATTTTAAAAACCTGACCTTAATAATTATAAAACATTTGTCACAATAAGCCACTGAGCTTCTGATAATTCATTCCAGAAACAATAAGAACCTAAAGTAATTATTATTTTAACAAATTCACCCCTCAAGTCACTCTGGTCTATGTGGTACACAGACAATTAAAAGAATCAAGGAAAAAAATTCTTGTAGGAAATAAAATAAATTCTCAGGAACTATCCTTATTCAAAATAATAATCAACATGATAAACACTAGGTTTCTAATATAGTAGTAAATCCATGTAGACGCATGTGGAGTTAGTAGTTGAGTGAGTTACTGAATTTTGTGTATTTATAAGTGAAAATTGATTTTTTTTTTTTAGGTAAAGTCCCTCTTGTAATTTTGTCCCACCCCCGAGAGGTGTGCCATACACTGTGACCCCCCATCCATCTCCCTCCTCCCCTTCCCCTACCCCACCCCTTGCATTAGATCATCTACTGCCTTCCTATTAGAACTGAGTACATTCGATTCTTACTTCTTCACTCTTGTGATGGTTTACAAGAATGTGTTCCACCCCATTCACCTAGAGTGTTCAAGTGTCATTTTGGTAAAGGACTAAAAGGATGAGAAGAATGAAGAGTAAGAAGAGAGAAAAGATAAAAAATGAGACAAGATAGAAAAGAAAGTGAGTCAAGGGAAGATTGATAAAAAAAAAAAGGAGAGGAACAGAATGAGAGTGATAGGAATTATAGTAGTGTACAGTGTGGTACTTTGACACACACCCACAAATCCCAACCTCTGGGGGGCTGAGTTTGGTTGGTTCCTTGATGTCTGCAGCTTTTAGCCAGTCTCAGCAAGCACAGGACCCCACATCCACCAAACAGAGAAAAAAAATCAAAAATACTATTGGGCAGCACCTATGGTTCGGTGGGTAGGGCAAAAGCCCCATATACCAAGGGTGGCGGTTCGAACCCAGCCCCAGCCAAACTGCAACAACAACAACAACAACAACAACAAAATAGAAAATACTAGAAATCAAACCAAACCAAACAAACAAAAAACTTTAAGGTATAAAATTGGGAGGAAAAACAAAATATGGGCAGAAAAATTAGCAAAAATGAAGCCCTCATTATTACAGAAGGAAACAATGAAAAATTATATTTACATGAGAAAAATGAGGGAAAAAGAAAAAGAAAAATCTAGAGGGGAAAGTTGAAAAAAATTAAAAAAAATCTCTCTATATATAGAGAGAAAGAGTTAGAGAGACACTGGAACCATCTGCTTATTTCTTTGCCCTCAAAACCCACATGGTTGTGAGCCTGCATATCTCCTCAGCCCACTTGATCAACACGCCTCAACCTTTCCAAACGGTGTCCCTTTACACCGGTGTCCCTTTCCAGTGGCTTTCCCTGGAAAATGTGCATTGCTGGGATTTCTTAATTGGCTGCCTGCTTATCAGGTGCACCAGAATCAGCTTTAGGACCCTGAGGCCTGAGCCTGTAAGGCCGCTCTCCTGTAGCGGCCACTGCTGAACAGTAAAGTTCCCTTCTGCCCCAGCGGCTCAGTCCTAGCTTCTGGGGTCTGTTCAAAGTCATTTGCTCACTTGCGGGTGGTTTCTCAAGGTAACTCAACCAAGTGCCCAAGTCCAAAAAAAAAAAAAAAAGCACACAAAAGACCGTGCAGGGAACGCTTCCCCCCCACCCCACCCCAGTCTGCCATTGCTATAGCTGCTCCCACCACAGCCACCACAGCAGCCAACCAGCCTCTGACTGATGTCAAACACTTGCTGCTTCTCCACTGTTTTTGTCCTTCTCCTTGGGGTCCTGAAGGCTCCCACTGCCTCCCTGTGTCCCCAAAGAGATGTTTCTGTGTAGAGCACACAAGCTACAGGTACCTGGAATCTTCCCTCCCCAATCTCCCCACGCCCAGTTGCAAAGTCAGTGTCTCTAGTCCAGCTTCTTGCTCCGCCCCCCCATGGAAATTTATATTAAATCAAGAATTAGTTCCTGTGTGAGTTGATAAGCTAGCAATCAAAGCTAGAGATAGGCTGAAAGCTGACAAAGGTGGAGGTAGAGCACTGTCACCAGGATACAGTAGTGCCTGGGGTTTGCCTCAGTAACAAGTGTAACTAAGAGAAACATCATTTGATCATTTTGAAATTTTATTCAGCCTCCAGGCTACTAATTAGTTGAATTAAATGTAATAAAAGGAAACACTGAAATGGCTTTTAGATTTGTGGTTGCAGTTGTAGTGTAGCTAGTGAGGATTTTGACTGAGAAGTGATAAATGAACCATCTCTCAGACATTTTATTTTGGTATTTTATTAGGGAAATGTATAATATAATCAGTCTCTGAACATGGCGAATTTGATGTGCCTTGTGATAAAGATCTTAGTGTTCATTTGAAAATTGGGAGTATTGAAACCACAGAAAAGATTTCTGGAGTTAAACATTTGCGAGTTTAGAAAAATCGTAATGGCTTTCTGGTGAGTTTAAAATATTGCTTTATTTCTTATACTTTACAATTTTAGATAAATAGATGGTGAGGAGGGATATGGCAAGAGGGAAACTAAGATATTTGGAAAAATTGTCCTGGGTGTAATTAGTAGAAATGAATATATTATGCCCATTTTTAAGATTAAAAAATATTTAAGTAACAATAACATGCACAGCGTAAGTCCCTATCTAATAATGGGCTAATATAATCATCTTAAAAAAAGAAATAGCAGCACCTTTACTGCACGCTAATTAAATCAGCAGTTTAATTTGGAGACCTTAGAATGTTTTGGCTAACAATTTATTATTATGGTAGGAAAAATAGTGACACATTACACAAAACATTTGTCATTGATTACCACTTTAGTTGGCAGAGCGTATGCTTAATTTGCAAGACATCTAAGTTCAAAATTAGTCACATATACTCATCTATACATTAATGTTTATTGGCATTGTAAATACAGACCTTGAAGATTAAAAAAAAATTTGATGTACTTTTACATATTTTAATGGGTATGAGGGAAGGAACTGAATAGAAATCATTCCTATAACAGCAAACAGCTGCATTAATTCAAGATAATGTCTGTGATCCACTGTGCATTATCTATCAGTTTCTATGCTTGTCGACAGAGCAAATTATAGGCCTGAGGCCAATTCATGGTTATGCATTGCTTTTCACACTATTATTAATGCAAAATTTCAGAGTGCATATACTACAGAATCTGTTATTAAAGGAAGATAATGAAATGAAGACATTTATTGTTATTTATGTGATTAGGACTTATTGAACACATTTATAAGTTTATGCTGATGGGAACTGCTATAAACTCATGGGATATTTAGTTGTGCTACCTCTTGTGAAGGAATGAGCTACCATATTTTATTCTTTATACTTCCAGCGCCTACCCCTTAATTTCAGAGACAGTAAGTGCTTAGTAAGTATTTCTTTAATGTATGCATTTATTCTCATTGGTGAATGTAAATACATATATTGTAAATTCATTTTGCAATTCCTATGAGAAAACAATCCAAATTTTCCTTACTTTCCCTTCCTGCATAAATAGTCTCTCTTTATTTCCTTCTTTCTCAAATGGTTGCTTTCTATATTACTGAAAATAGGGCTTATGATACGAACACTGATATTTGAGTCTGGCGTCCATTACATGACCATCGTATTCTTAAATGTAAAAGGTTAGTCTGATCCATTCTCCTACTTCTCCCGTATTTTTTCCTATCAATGACTTTCACCTTTGCAGACCTCACCGATCTCTCCTCTAATATTTCCATCAGTGCTGCCCAGTCTTCCACCTTGTTCTCCTTTACCTAGAACTCCCTAGTGCATGTGACCTCATTCTGTTTCTCCAAATACCAGGCTTGGGATTTCTGTATGTGTAGATTACACAGCTAGAAATTTAACCTTACAATTTCTTCCATAGCTGCCTCCTTTCCCAGCCTCAAAATCCTGACTGTGTCACTGTAATAGTTTGGATGTGTCCCCAAAAAAGCATATTGGAGATTTAATTGCCAATGTAACAGTGTTGGAAAGTGGGGCATAAGGAGGAGTGATTAGGCCATCAGAGCTCTGCCACGAATGGATTAATGCCGTTGTATCTTGGGAGAAGTTTCCTTCTAGAAGCATGAGTTTGGGCTCACCCTTTTGTCTTCATTTGCATTTTTGTTTTCTGCCCTGGGATCACGAAGCAAGAAGGCCCTTACCTGATGCTGACCCCTCCATCTTACATTTCCCAGTTTCTAGGACTATAAGAAATACATTTTTTTTTTATATAAATGACCCAGTCTCTGATATTGTTACAGCAGTGCACACAGGACAACACAGTGTTCCAGAGAGGTCTTGAACTACCCATACAAAAGAACTCTACTCATCAAAGTTTCTTATGCCACTTGTTCTTTTCATGGGGATTCCCTTACATCTTAATAACTAAACTATGCTATTAATTTGTGATTTTACTATTTTATTTTTTGACTCTTGCCAACTATCATGCAAATTTCATTAACCCACATGTATTATTCATACAGATAACCACTGTATTCACAGTCTCTTGCATAGAGTCTGACTCAAAGTAATTCTGTAGTAAATATTTCTAGAGTAAATATATTCAGCAAACATGGGCGGCACCTGTGGCTCACTGGGTAGGGTGCCGGCCCCATATACCGAGGGTGGTGGGTTCAGGCCCAGCCCCAGCCAAACTGCGACAAAAAAATTGCCAGGCATTATAGCAGGTGCCTGTAATCCCAGCTACTCAGGAGGCTGAGGCAAGAGAATCGTCTAATCCCAGGAGTTGGAGGTTGCTGTGAGCTGTGTGGTGCCACAGCACTCTACCGAGGACAATAAAGTGAGACTTTATCTCTACAAAAACAAACAAACAAAATATATTTACATATATATTCATATATATATTCAGCAATATATACATATATATATTCAGCAAACATCACAATATTTGGACATGCTACATACTCACATTTTTCTCTTTATCTCTTTACTGCATAGAATAATATGGCATATAGGTAAAAAAATGACCATGTGCTAAAAAGTCCACCTGTGTTTGGATCAACCCTTGGTCATTGTGTGAGGTAAGACAACTAAGTTCACAAACTCATCCTAAAAGCAATGTCACATACCTCCTTGTTAAATATCACTATAATCACCTTTGAGGTATTTCCCTTGGCCATCTGGTGGTGACAACTCTGATGGCTGTTTCAGAAAAATAGTTCTAAAATATCTTTGAAGGGTGAACCAGGCGCTGCATCAGGACAAAACGTCTCAAGTGGCGTAGCTCGAAGGGGACCACAGTGACATTCAGCAATGAGGTCTGCAGCACCTTTCCTAGAATGAGTTTGTGAACTTAATTGTAAGCTCGTATTCAATATAGTATTTTTTTATTATTTCAAGTATATATGAATTTTACATGTTTTATAAACATAACATAAATATTTTGTGGTTTTTATAACTGTCCAAAGTTTCCTGGGTTAATTTTATTTACATGTTTTTCCTTTAATAGATCATAAGCTATTCAGATATACTTATTAGGTGATATTCATTCATTTAAAGATATTTCAGCTCAGTGGAAGCAAAAACAATAAAAATGCTAGAGTAATAATTTCATAAGGAAGGTCCTCCCACACAGGATGCATGGAATATGCTAGGAGCTTACAAAGAGTGTCTGAAACAGTTGTAATATCCAGGACAATGCCAGGAGCATAGTGATCATTAATATATACTATCTTGAATATTTTTCATTTCAATATGTCTCAAAGACCATGTACTAAAAAGTCCACCTATGTTTGGATCAACCCTCGGTGAGACAACTAAGTTCACACGTAAACACATGTTAAACTAAAACACAGGTTAGATGTATTTTAGTGCATATATAAATTGAAAAATAATTTCCATTGCATGCTTTTTTTCATTTACATAATTTTATGTTCTTCCTGACCCCAGTGCTCATCTAGTAGTAACATCATCTTTTGTTATTTCCATATAAAATGTTCATGCTGTAACACACCAGAAAATTATCTAACACAAAAAGATATAATAAAATTAGCCCCTCCCATTCAATACCTCTAGTTAGGAAAACTACCAAATTCAAAACAGTTGAAGATTTTTTTAATTGCCTGATTTAGGCTTTAAATTTATTTCTTTTCATTCACACATCTTGCCCGTGGCATTTCAGAAGAGAACATTGTCATCAAATCACAGGAAAGGATTTAGGTAAATCCTAAAAAGGCTAAAGTTTAGCAAAATGGGGTATGCCTAGAAGTATCTAAAATAGCAAATACAGTGCTTCTTTAAAATGACTGAGCTTTGTGCAGGCCTCCCGTTCAGTGGGTCTATCGCTCTGCTGCCAAGTGATCTGTAATGTAACCTCACGGACAGTTAAAAGGTAGGAAATATGGTAACTGAGGTGTGCACTGAAAGAAGCTGTTTCTCCGTTGGCAGGCACGCTGTAAAACGGGTGCCAAGCACAGATGGTAAAGATGTTCCTGGCTCCTGCCCACTATCTTGACAGTCCAAATGCAATCAGAGATCACTGGAAAAGGGTAAGAGCCACACCTCCCAGCTGAGGCAGCAAAACCTCTCGTCGCCTTCTAAAAGCTTCCTCCAGAACATCAGGTTCTTGTCTATTTGATTTTTGTGAACTTGCTGACAGGATAAATTGAGAGAAGTATCTGAGTAGGATGAAAAGAAGGTGGGAGAACCATCTCATCACTTTCAGCAACAATTGTGTTGTAAAAATCACCGTGGTGTCTTGGCACATTCATATAGCCTAGGGGATTATTTATTTTGAATGTACATTTTATTCATTTCTCTTTCCAGTCTTCAGCAAGATAGACCGAAAAATTAGATTTATAAATTAATAAAGTGCATTCATCACAGTAAGGAAGATTAGTGTCTTACACCAATGAATTCCGTCCAAATGAAAGGCTTCTTAACTGAAGTACTAATGCCACGTTAAATAATAAAAATAAATGTGGCATCTAATTTACTTGTTAAGCAAATTTGTAGGAGAAATGGAATTAGTTATTTTCCATTAGTTTTCAACATGATAGACCACAATTTAATAAAAAAATCATTTGATTAGGGAACAGGCTTAATGCAGATAAAGGATTTCTACATAAACTAATACCTCATAAACCAAAATTATTTTTAATAAAATAATACAATCAAAATGAAACACATAGGATAAATAATCCCAATATAATATAATCTACTGTACTTATCTTCTATATTTTTTCCCCTCACAAATTCTATTTTATTTATTTTTTTGTTGTTGTTGCAGTTTTTAGCTGGGGTGGGGTTTGAACCCACCACATCCAACATATGGGGTCGGTGCCCTACTCCTTGAGCCACAGGTGCTACCCACAAGTTGTATTTAGTCTGAATTAAATTTTATTAAATTGACTCTTGATAAAAAGGGCTTAATGCTCTGAATATCTTACTACTGTATACAGCTTCTTTTTTTTTTTTTTTTTTTTTTTTGAGATGGAGCCTCAAGTTATCCCCCTGGCTAGAGTGCCATGGCATCACAGCTCATAGCAACCTCCAACTCCTGGGCTCAAGCGAGTCTCCTGCCTCTGCCTCCCAAGCAGCCGGGACCACAGGCGCCCGCCACAACACCATCTTTTGGTTGCAGCGATCATTGTTGTTTGGTGGGCCCAGGCTGGGGATTTGAACCCACCACCTTAGGTGTAAGTGGCTGGCGCCTTAGCCGATTGAGTCAC
>CAUYQV010118735.1:0-18441 GCA_963574575.1 Galagoides demidoff
TCTCCATCTGCTCAACTTCTCCATTAAGTGTTGCTTCTCTTACCTTGCTATTCATTGTTTTCAGGACTTTGACAAACTCCCTTTGGGCCCTGTCTTCCTACTGTGCTTTGCCAAAGTTTGCCAGTTATCAGACCACCAAATCCAATAGCTGCTTCTCAAAGCTGCTTTGACCTTGATGGACTGAGACACTATTTGCCATCCAAACGGAAATTCCCTTTTCTTGGTGTCTCTGACAAATTGTCCTTTGCCTTATCCTATGCTGGTGGGGAAGAGGCCCTTAAAACCAGGCCTCTCTGTTTCTTTGACCATCTTCACAGAAATTCCCCCATTTTTTTTCCCTTGAGTGACTCCCAAGTCTTATATTGGCCTAGTTCCCAAGGAACCCAGTCCTGCAGTGTGGATACTTCAGCTTGGTTATGCTGTCACTGAACTGAATTTTTCTCTTCTACCCATCAAGCCACCCCTGTCAACTGCTCAATGTCTTCAATCAAATAGCAAACTTTTGCCATTATTCTCTTATCACAAAAGTCCTATCTGGTTCCTTTTAAAAAAGATCGTCAGTACAATATTTTTTCCATTTTCCTAGCTTCCTCTGTTGTAGATGCCCACCCACTCTGCTTCTCTGTTAGTTTTTTTTTTTTTTTTTTTTTTTTGTCTTTTTAGAGCCACCTTCATAGGGTCTCTGTCCATCTTGGAATAAAGATCAATTCTGGAAAGACTGATCTTTCTAAAATATTTTTCCTGGTTTGAAGCTTCAGTGTACACACCTCTCAAGGCCTAAAGAATGCCCTTAGAGACCTTTTCAGATTCAGGACTGTGCAGATTGACACTCAGCTGTCTTTCTCTGCATCCCACCCTGGCAGAGGCCCCCATGTGTCAGTGCCTCTGTGCCTTCAGTGTGGCTGTGCTCTTCTCTTCTGGCCTCTGTGGTTGTTTTTCGGTTAATTTGTTCTCTCTTCTCTTTCTCTTGCCTGTCTCTTCATGGCAGCTCAAGTTTACCCATGGACCTTCCTAATGGCCCCAGCCCACAGATTGGCTCTCTCTTCCACTCTGCTAGCTCTTCCTTGTGCTACTCACTCATTTTGGAACTTCAGCAAAACATAACAGTTGGAATCTTGATGTCTGTCTGGTCTCCCCAAGAAACTGAGCTCTTGACAATGTCTTCCTAGCTGCCTAAGTGACATTCCTTAGGGCTTGTCAGTTGCTTCTGGCAATGATGTTTTCTTTGTGTATGCCACCTGGATGTGACTTGAATGAGGGGTCCTCTGGCTCTTCCTGGCTACTACTTGCTGTGACATAATACATGTACAGGTTGAGTTTTGCTCTTAAAGAGGAGAGTAGGAGGTGGGTTGGCATCAGGATCCAATAGGGTGGGAGCCAGTGGACATGTACCTGTTGTCATGGAGTCCCCAAGAGCTCAGTGTTTGAGCCTCTGAGAAGTAGTGTTTCTTGTGCCAAGAGTACCATAGAATTTAAGTTTCCCTTGAGAAATTGCACTGATGAAAATACTGCACACCAAAGGAAAACTTACTTTCTGGTATGTTTGGAGATATTTGAAGCAAGCTTTCCTAGAGATCGTATGGATGAGGGCAAGCTGGCTGAGGTGGGCATCGTGCAGGAAGCTTTTGGGCCACAGACTGCTAAGGCCTTCCCTTCCTGCACCTAGCTTTTGGATGAAGGGTCATTTCTATTAGGAGGAATCTGTGCTTCTGTGGTGGATTTTAATAGAGGAAGTTGCTAAAGTAAATAGAGCAATGGCTAAAGTCATGAAGATAGTGAATCCTGTAGGAGATTCCTGAATAAAATTGCTCGAAGAGTCCCCTCTGGCCTCCAGGGGAGCTGAAGACCAGTCTGTTTAGAAAGACCAAGATAATTTGGAAAGACCTAACAAAGAGCTGTATGGATTCAGAGTTTTTCCCACAGTGGCTTTCAATGACATGTTTGGTCATAGAATACTAAAGCTGTAGAATTGTCATGCAGGCAATGATGGTTGTTGTCTCTAGACCTTGTTTGTATAGGGTACCCTGATAGGAGTGCTGGGCAGATGTCTATTTAAACCACTGAGTACTGAGGAGACTGTGTGAGGCACCAGGCCCTATGCTTCTGCTAGGCCATTTTCTGAAAACACTTGCTGGGAAGGTTAGGTTTAGCATGCCTTGCTCATCTGAGCGAGGATCCTGGGGAGAGGTTTTCAGGTTTAATTCAACTGTACATCCAGAGCCAGAGTGACTGTCAGCTCAGCTGGTTCCACAGTCAGATATGAATTTCTTAGATTTCCTTTGTAAAGGATTTGGGTCAGAGCTGTAGAGTATTTTAAACTGTCAATAAGCCAGCTCCCTAACACTCTGATATTCCTTTAATTGATAAGACACTGTGTTCAATAAATGACTGTTGAAATTGTTTCTCTTCTTTTTCATTTGCCCGATTACTATAGGGCCACAGTTTTGCAGTGTTTCACATCTTCACCTGTTTGTAAGTTAACTATAATTACTTAATGTTCTGTTTTTAAAGCTTCCTCTGGTTTAATAAGTATTTTTCAGTACATGTTGTTTCACTAAGCTTTTGTAAATGCTATCACAATGCAGTTTTGTGTTGTGAAACACAACAAAAGCCAAATTAAATTGCAGATATTAAGAAATCATTAAATTTATTAATATGAACACGGACTAAAATAAGACCTTGGTGTTTAACACAAGTCAAAGGTGAGTTCCATGAATTTGAGCCTTCATTCACTATCACATCCAACCTTCACAGATGTGGCAGTAAACTGCATATGCCATTCTGGGCTTTGTACACATTGTATAGCTTTCCATGTTCTGCCCCAGACTGAGTTTCCACCTCTGCACCCTGCTCCCCTGCCCAGCAGCTCATTTTGTACTTAGTGCAAAACCATTGTTTGGGGTACATTCTTACTGCCTCCCGGTGCTGTCCTTGGCTGTGCCCATACCTGGAATGCCTCTTTAGCCTGCTTTAAACCAGCTGAAGTCATCTTCTTCCTGGTCTGTGGTCTAATATCACTGATCCCAATATCCTCTCAGAGGATAAGGCTTGAAGCTGGGCTCAAGGTACTAAGCTCCTTGGGGGTACCCTGATATTGGCACATTGAGAACCTGATTGCAAGGGAGACGGATCTACGCTTTACTATGAATCTGCTCTTTTAACACATACCTTATTAACTAACAGGTCTTAGAGTTACCCCAATCTCCAGAATCACACCGAACCTGTCACAGGTATTTCCTGTCTTCTGAAGAGCCACTGGAACCCTTTGAACCTGTAGAACTGTAACTATACCCATGCCCCAGGTTTTGACTAAAACCTCCTTGCTCACCCTCTTCCCTCAATAGTGTAGACTTCTGCAGCACAGCTCTAAGTGAATGACGGAGAAGCATCAGGGCAGACCTGGACCCACCTGCTTGAGATGACCAGCAATGTCAGGGGTTCCATCCCCCAAACGGTGGAATATTCAGTTTCATTGTGGAGAGACAAGAGGTATGGGTGAAGAGTGCAGAGCACTGCACTGGGACGTTTAGGCTAGGCAAATCAGCAGCCCAGACCAAGCCTTTTAGTAGTGATATCATGCCATAGAAGGTGTAAACATCATCATCTGCCCCAGCCGATGAACTTCTGTTTCAGAGCTATGATTTATGCTAGGCATCTATTCAGAAATCAGAACTTAATTAGAGTGCTTTACGTGTACATGGAACTACTATAGAAACACATTATGGGTAAGTCAGAGGAGCTGCCCTAGCCACTGGCCAAATTCCTCTGACTCATCCCAGACCAAACTAATTCTTCTTCTTCTTCTGTGCCTCGATCCTAGAGGCAAGATCCTTAAGGTCTGAGTACAAGTTCCGCTTCAGGATAGCGCTACTGCACAGCAAGGCCCCTTGCAGGGCCCCCATCAGCCCACAGGTGAAGATATCCTGGCCTGGAAGGCAAGAGCAGAGGCCCCTGAGCATCCACCCACACCAGAAGAGGGGAGGGCCAAGGCCTCCAAGCTAGGGCCACCCAAAGTTGGTCCTGATCAGGACTGGGGCCACAGGCATCCACCCATGCCAGGAGAGAGGAGAGCCAGGGCCTCCGAGCTAGGGCTACCCAAAGCTGGTCCTGATCAGTACCAAAGCAATACAGCTCAGAATATTGGAGGCTGCAGGGAATAGCAGGGCCTTAGGACAGGAGCAGAGGACTTTGGATGTCAGGAGCCCAGGGTCTCAGGTCCTGGCAACATAGAACAGTGAGCATACCTGTCAGGTAGAGGTTGGGGATGGGGCTTTGGGCCCTCATGGAGGCCATCGCACAAGGATGCAGACGGTGCAGGTCATGGTCAGCCCCGTAGCAGGCCCCTCGGGGAGCTGCCAGATAGAACTGGTTGGTCAGTGGGGATCCTCCAGTCACATTCTCCACCTGAGGAGACAAGAGCCAGCAGGAATTCATGAGATCCTGTTTCTTTTCCCCTTCCCCTCCTCTTGGATGTTCTGACCACTAAGATGGGTGCCCTGTTTTTCCTTAGGGCCTTATTCCCCTGTCACTAAGGAAGAAGGATATGGCACCATCTGTCATCACCCTGCATGTTTTACCCTGTACCTTCCCCTCCAGTTGCGGGAACAGTTTCATGACCACCAACATAGAGGCTTCCACAAAGGAGTCTTTGAGGGTCTCGTAGTCACTGCCCCGCTTTCCCTGCGGCTCTGCTTGCCACTCTTCAAACCATTCATAGGCGCTGGGCACCAACACGATCATTGTGGACCGGTCTGGGAATCAAAGCCATGTCACTACTGCCTCGCACCTTCCTCCAACTACCTGTCCCCAATTCTGAGCTCCACTATGCTGAGGCCCCACCTGGGAATCGGTCCTCCCAAGTCGGGTCCTTGGCTGATGGGGAAGCAATGAAGAGAAGGGGGATATGTTCTGTAGCCTTTTCCCTGGGTGTAGAGACGTAGCGCTCCATCCTGTGGGCAAGAGGAGTGTGGCTGTATGTCACCAGACCTCTGTCCTCAAAGCCATATGCATCAGCACAAGGACAGTTTGTCCCCAGGGACTCTCCACATGGGGAAGAAGCTGAGGCACAGCCTTGGTATGCCAAACTCCAGGAGCAAATTGGAAATTGCCCATTTCCTCCCATTCCTCATCTTCTGTTCAATCCCCACTGAGCAGGGCAAGCACAGGACGTGCATGCATGCACACGGTGCCAACAAAGGGACATATGTACACACATGTACCCAGACATGCACACGCCTTACGCTTTGTCCAAATCCGTGTCATAGTAAACGTAGTAGTTGGTAGACGACAGACCCAGGTCCTCCTTGGTGCCTTGTAGGCAGATGAAAACAGAGAACATGCCCAAGCCAGGCCGTACCATCTTCAGCTGCTGCTGCACACCTGCCAGAGGGAATTGCCAAGGACTGCAGGGACTGTGGCCAGGATGCCACTGCCTGCTCCCAGAGAGCCTCTTGATGCCAGCTTATTTCAAAGGTAGGGTCTAGGCCACAGCTGTTTCAACATGAACTTGACAAGGCCCCTGCTCTGCCTGTTCTGTCTCCTATCTGGGAAGGACTCAGCTTCAGACTCCTCTTGGCTGCTAACTGGCCCCAGTCTCCCCCCTAGCATCATGAAGTTAGGAGTGCAGGACAGGGCTTCCACCAATGCAGACTATACAAGTTAACAGCAGTGTGTTCTAAGCGTCAATTTAGTATGAACTGTAATACAAGCCATCGAGTTCCTTCTGTACTTCTATACTGTTCTGTCAGAACAAGGCCTCCCGGTGGCAAGCCATGCAGATGAGCAGAGGCAAATGGCCTCAGTGGCATCTGGCATCTGAGGACTCAGCTGGAGGGAGGAGGAGGGAACAGCGCCATGGTGGACCATCTAATGTCCCCCAGACCTGAGCAGCTGGGCTTTCCCACCTCAGCAGATGACCCCAGGACTGTACTTAAGGGATGACTGGGCTGCTGGGTGTTCTGCTCCATTCATACCACCAGGATCAGTTGAAGACACCTCAGCCTGTACTCAGGGGCAGTGAAAATGTCACCTGACTGTGAGGGAAGGATTCCAGCATGGCTGCCTAGAGAGGACACAGGCCTGGATGGGATCCTGGGGCCAGTTAGGGTCACATTAGGGCCCAGGGGTCCTGGCAGAGAGGAAGGGTCACAGAGATGGAAGCAGGAAGCAGCAGAGGCAATGTGTCCACCCACACCCAATCACCTGCCACAGCCCTGCTGGTCTCTGCCTCACCTCATTCAGCTCTCCTGGTCTGAGAGAGGGGAGGTCTGAGTGGGCAGGAAGCAGGGGACACAGAGGAAGGAGAGGCTGGTGTTGTACCCACTGTATGGCCTAGAGACAGTCACAAATCCCACCCCACCCTCAGTGCCACTGAGGAAATCTAGCCCTCACTTTCCCACCTAACACACTCTGCCACCCCCTCCCTTGGGTCCTCAGTCAGGAGCCCCCAGGCCCACGCTCTGAGGTGTAGAGCTCCTTCCCCAATGCTCTTTGGCTTCTCATGCACCACCAAAGGCCCATCCCCATCTGAGCTGCTTTACGCCCTCCACCTCTAGCCCTAGCCAAAGGCCTTTGTTTGAACCACTCTGTCTCACCCCTCCTAGGTTATCATTTCCCTTTTGACCAGCTGGCTTCCTTTCCTCAGTCAACACCAGCAGCATCTGATTACACACATCATGAAGTAATTTCTTACCTAATGTCAACCCAGCCATTGTGTTCCCTGTGAGGTAACCTGCTCTCTTGCCTCTTCTCAGATCTTTTTTCTGCCAGCTCCACATTCTTAGCCCAGATGGCTGCAAAGAGCCTGGCCTCTCCAAACAGACCAGATTTCTCCTCTCAGCAGTGCCACACTCAGCTGGGTACCCTCTATACATTAATTCCCCTATTGGCTTCAGGTTCCCCAAGCAGAAACTCTAGGGTGAGAATGCTGTTAGAGACCAATGTTGTCACCTCTGCTTAAGGACAGTCAGAAGGACAGCCAAGAAGCAGAGCAAATTTGCTCCAGGTGGGGAATTGTTGCAGAAATTGCAAAAGGAGAGACAGACCAGTCTCTTACCTGGCAGACAGCGGGCTTTCTCCGGCAATAAGTGCTCATAGGTGTTGAACAGTCCTGCATTTGAGACCACGATGGGGCAGTAGATATTTACCAGCTCATGGCCCTTCTTCACACTGACACCTACAGGCACAAGAGCTTGGGTGAGGAAGGCCCGTATCCACAGATCTCTCTAGCCTAACACACCTGGGTGTCCAAGACACCCAAGACCAGGTAGGGCAGGCAGGCCCCAGGCAAATTGCAAAGGGAGCCATTCTCAAGCACGCTCAGCCCATCCTGTAATCACTTCTGAGCTTATGAGCTTACCTTTAGTAGCTCTTTCCACATATCCCTGTGTGTGCAGACTCTGCACTTAGCGAAAGCCCCAGACAAAGCTCTCAGGCTGATGTCCTGCTGGTGGAATCCAGGGACTTCTTCATTCTCCCAGGGTTGTTTCTAAAACACTTGCAAAACCCTCCAATGATGCCTGAACCTCTGTAGCACAACCTCTAAAGCAGCAGTTCTCAACATGACCCACAGGAACTGTATTAAAGGGCCGCAGCATTAGGAAGATTGAAAACATTGCTCTAAAGTCTTACAGCAGACTTAGCACCCGTACCTCAGTGGTTAGAGCACCAACCACATACACTGGGCTGGCAGGTTCAAACCCAGCCTGGGCCTGCTAAATAACCATGACAACTACAACCACCAAAAAAAAAAAGCCAGGTGTTGTGGCAGGTGCCTGTATTCCCAGCCACTTGGGAGGCTGAGGCAAGAGAATCACTTAGGCTCAGGAGTTTGAGGTTGCTGTGTGCTGTGATGATTCCACAGTACTCTACCAAGGGTAACACAGTGAGACTCTGTCTCAAAAATAAATAAATAAATAGGGCGGCACCTGTGGCTCAGTGAGTAGGGCGCCAGCCCCATATATTGAGGGTGGTGGATTCGAACCCAGTCCTGGCCAAACTGCAAATAGCTGGGCATTGTGGCAGGTGCCTGTAGTCCCAACTACTCGGGAGGCTGAGGCAAGAGAATCACCTAAGGCCAGGAGTTGGAGGTTGCTGTGAGCTGTGATGCCATGGTACTCTACCAGGGACGACAAAGTGAGACTGTCTCTAAAAATAAATAAATAAATATAAAAAAATAAAGTCTCGTAGCCTGGTCCCTCTGGTGTCCAGCCTCATCTCTGGCTACTCTCACTAAACTATTGGGCAGCATCATATCAAACACCTGATAGTCAACCATTTTTGACTTACAAAAATGGCAATTTTATATGGTTCCACCCAGTATTTTCAGATGCCTGCAGATACTCAGCTCTCCTGCATCTCCAGGCCTTTGCACATGCTGCTTTCCCTTCCTCGAATCATCTGCTCCAACATCTTCAGCTCACTAGGTTCATCTCAACCTTTACGGAGCTCAAACACCTCTGCCTCTGTGAGGCTGTCGCAGTCCCACCATGCTGTGTGCCATCTCCATCCTCAGTGTATGGGTCCATATGATATTTAAATTAATTTTCAGTGATCCTTCTTATGAGACTGGAAACTTATTGAGATCTAGATGGGGACTTATTTCTCACTTTCAATTGCCTAGTAGATGAACACAAATAAATATGTTCTGAATTGAATTTACTTTAGCTGATAACACCCTACTTACTTCATGTACCCTTCTCAGATGGAAAGAGAACTTGCACACAACATCAGAGAAAAGTTCACACAACTGACAGCCACCTCTGTGTTACCACCCAGTGTTTCTCAGTTCCTTCCAGGAATGGATTCTCTGAAATCACTGACTGGCTTCTTCTTGATATTTTATTTTGTGCTGGGCGCCCTGCCAAACAACAGTGACAACTACAACCAAAAACATAGCCAGGCATTGTGATGGGTGCCTGTAGTCCCAGCTACTTGGGAGGCTGAGGCAAGAGAATCACTTAAGCCCAGGAGTTAGAGGTTGCTGTGAGCTGTGATGACATGGCACCCTACCCAAGGTAACAGCTTGAGGTTCTGTCTCAAAAAAAAAAAAAAAAGCCCAAAGAGTTTGAAGTTGCTGTGAGCTTTGACACCACAGCACTCTACTGAGGGCCACATAATAAGACTGTCTCCAAAAAATTTAAAAAATAAAAAAAAATAACTGAAGAAGGATGTATTGATCCTCTATTAGGAGTTAAGATCTATAGACATTTATATTGAAAAAGACACAGCCTCTATACTCAAGGTGGTCATGGATTACTGGATAAATGTTTTTATTGCCCTCCCCTTTTTTTGAGACAGTCTCACTCTGTTGCCCAGGCCCAGGCTAGAGTGCCATGGCTTCAGCCTAGCTTATAGCAACTTTAAACTCCTGGTTCAAGCAATCCTCCTGGCCTTTGCCTCCTCCTGAGTAGCTGGGACTACAGACGCCTGTCACACACCTGGCTACATTTTTAACTATTTAATAAATGGTTAAATACTGTTTCTTTGGGGACAATGCAACCCTTCATCCTTCTTGCTCCCTTCTTACTCCAGACTGATTACCATCCCATCTATGCTCTGGGACAGATTCTAGCTTTTAACCCCCATAAAGAGGTCAGTTCTTCTTCACCTTCCACTCTCAGGAGGACCTCAGGTCTCCCCTACGCCAGTCCAGGGACCCCGAAGCACAGCACAGGGCTCTCACCACAGGCTTTTCCAGTTGAGTCCAGTAACACTCTCTGCACAGTGGCCTTCATCAGGACAGCACCCCCAGCCTGCTGAATCACAGGGATGGTGTGGAAAGCAATTTCACTGGAACCCCCTCGAGGATAAAAGGCCCCTTTTAAGTAGTGGTGAACCAGCACAGCGTGCATGGAAAAGGTGGTGTGGCTGGGGGTCACACCTGCAGAAGGATAGAAGGAAGGGTGATGAGCAGGCAATGGGCACCAGCACAACTCAGAAAAGCACATAGACTCCTGAACATAACATGCAGCCTGAGTCCAGGTGAGGATGCAAATGTTCCTCAGGGCCCAGGGTGGCCAGAGGAGCCATTTCCATCAGAGTTCTCAGGGCCAGCAGAAATATCCTTTCTGCACACTGTCATGCTGCCAAGACCAGGGGTGGGCAGTGTTGATGGAATGGAAAAGTCTTCCAGGTGTGGATGAAGGAAATTCCTACCAGGGAGTCAAGCTGGTGGCAAGATTTCTCATCCACAAGTTCCAGAGGGCCTGGGGTTTATACACTGCTCCATTTCAGAAGAAAGACCGAGAGCTGAGAGGGCAGTCCCTCCTCCTCCAGGAGCTGCCTCAAGCCTGTGGCCAGTACCCACCGTAAGTGGGGAAGATGTAGCTGAGCACTGCCTGGAGCTCAGGGGAGGCTCCTAGCTGCTGCAGGACCTCAGCCAGGCTCTGGGTAGATGCACGAAGGAATGGAGAGAACCAAGTCAGCAGCCCACACCTGACAAGGAGCCGAGCCACAGGCAATGGGAGGAACTTAAGCAGAATGGCATGGGAGGTTCCCTCAGATACCACCTGGGGAAGAAAACAGCTGTGAGAAACAGACCTCACCCCTGCACCTGCTGTGACAGAATCATTATGCACAGAGTGCATCAGCCTGAGGGCCCGATAACACCCCAGACTGAACTCTACTGAATTTGGATTTATAAAAAATACGGACTTTGTGAATTTTTCCTATCCTACACTCATAGGATCCCTTTTTTGAGTTTCCTGCTCAAATTCGTTTTCAAAAATCCCTATCTGGTCTCAGATGAAGTCAAAAAAGGAGTAGTACTCTGACCCTTGTGGAAGTCAGGCTAGTCAGGGAAGAGAGCAAGGTGCCCCCAGAGGCCAGACTGGGAGTGGCAGCTGGGAGCCCAGGCACTAGATCAGCCCTGCTGTGCAGATTGGGTGAGGGCTGACTTCAGGACAGACACTATTCTGATCCTCCCTTCTGCAGTCACTCCTTACCAGTCACTCCACTAATGAGGAAGGTCAGCCTTGTTAGGCGTAAACTGGGGGGCTTCAACATAGTCATATTACCTTAACCAGCTTCATATACTTGTCAATGGCAGCTTTTTCCCGTGGAAACTTCTCCTTGAGGCCCTGAATGTAAGCCTTCTCTCCACTGTACATGGGGAACTCCTTTCGGCCATCAGGCCCTTCTAGTACCATGATGTCAAAAGGAGAGGACAGGGTAGCCCAGTCCAGCTGCCCTTCAGTGATCTGGTCCAAGATAAAACGGCCAATGCTGCCCTCTTGCATGCGCCCAATATAATGGATTCCTGTTGGGAGAGGGAAAAACAAGGTGGCAAAGGGGGGGATAAGCCCCAGAAAGGTGGTTGAGGAAGTAAAATGGAAGAGGTTGTCCAGCTTGGTTAACTGCATGCCTGGACAGGGCTGCCCACCCTTTCTGCAGGAAGGTGTCACAGCAGAAACTACCAGATCTCTGTCCAGTTCAGTTCCCACTAGATACAGCTGTCACATAAGAAAAGTTCCCAGAAAGATGATAACCTCCAAAACCACAGAAATTCCTAGTATCACCCCACAAGGGCTGTTCCAAGCCTCCTGAAAATACAGCCCTTCTAACCCTTCCCACAGAAGCCTTACCTGTGTCAAATTCAAGGCCATTCTTTCCAAAGGTATGACAACAGCCCCCTGCCTTGGTATGTTGTTCCAACACCAGGACTCGCTTGCCAGCTTTAGCCAAAATTGCAGCTGCGGCCAGGCCCCCAATGCCACTGCCAATCACCACCACATCCAGCTTCTCTGGCACTTGGCTGACTGAGAAAGCTGCAGCAGAAGGGACAAAGTGGAAGGTGGGCTTCTCAGGCAGGGGCAGGCTAATAGCAAATATAAGGAAACCAAGAATACTTCTCTGATTCTTCAAACCGAGAAAGAAAGAAAAGACTTCTCTAGGTTGTACAGTACAAGAAACCTGCAGAGAAGTTAGGCCTGCAGCTCTTGACTAAGATGGGAATACTTGGGACCAGCCAAGCAGATTCAGCAAAGTGATTTGGTTTGATCTGATTTAACCAAAGCCACAGTATACCTGGGGATTTTCCCTCCATTGAAAGAAAGCAGCAATCAGTAAACTACTACAGAAATAAAAACAGAAGGCTGACAAAATGACAGGCTGAGAAACCTAAGCACAGATACAGAGAGCTAGGGAAGACAGAAACAAGGGGGTCGAGAGCAAGAAAGGCTGCTGGCTTATGGAACCATCCAGAACAGGCTGGTTTCTTTGGAAGACACAGAGTCTGCAGGTGCCAGTGGCACTCCAGCTATTATGGTAGCTGTTTCAGATCCTGACAGAAAGGTTTGGACAGGACAGAGGTTGCTGCTCTGAGAAATCACAGCACCTGCCCCTCACATAGGGGGAAGTCTGGAAGCAAGGCAGGGATGGGGGGGAGAGCACCTCAACAAAAGACAAAACTGGATAGCACATAATGGGCACTTCTAACACAATATCTATTCTTCAAAAATCACTCCTAGGCTGGGCATGGTGGCTCACGCCTGTAATCCTACAACTCTGGGAGGTGGAAGGATCACTTAAGTCTGAGCAAGAGACCCTATCTCTACTGAAATAGAAAAATGATGCTGGGCACAGTGGCTCATGTCTGTAATTCTCTGGGAGGCCAAGATGGGTGGATTGCTTGAGCTCAGCAGTTCGAGCCCAGCCTGAGGAAGAGTGTTCTACTAAAAATAGAACAAACTAGTCTCTGTGTCATGGTGAGTGCTTGTAGTCCCAGCTACTTGAGAGGTTGAGCCAAGAATATTACTAGAGCTCAAGAGTTTGAGGTTGCTGTGAGGTGTGTGTGTGTGTGTGTGTGTGTGTGTGTATATATTTTTTTTTTTTTTGAGACAAGAGTCTCCGTTTGTCACCCTCAGTCGAGTACTGTGGCATCACAGCTCACAGCAACCTCCAATTCCTGGGCTTGGAGGATTCTCTTGCCTCAGCTTCCCAAGTAGCTGGGACCACAGGCACCTGCCACAACACCCAGCTATTTTTTTGTTGCAGTTTGGCTGGGGCCGGGTTCAAATCCACTACCCTTGGTATATGGGGCCAGCGCCCTACCCACTGAGCCACAGGCACTGCCTTGCTGTGAGGTATTGATACAGGATTCCCCCATTCTCTAGGCCCAGGCAAGCTCAGAAATCAGACCCCTGTTTCCAGGCACAAACAGGCTGCCTTTTCCAGGCCACACCCTTTGGGCTCTACCAAGGTCGTGAACAAAGCAGCCTGAAAAGTTCTGGGTAGTTCCACCTTAAGTAGGGAGCATACACCCTAACCCCTTCCCTGAGATAACTTTGTCCTAGTGGAGAAGGGACTGCATTTCATTCATTTGTTAATATACTCATTAACTTTGAAAAGATGTTTTTCTACCTACCAAGTCCTGGCCCCAAAATGTAATATTGACTCCTAGACAATGGGCCCATGAGAGACTTCCAACTTAGGTCTTCCCCTTTGCCAGAAGTTCTGGTGCTTTTTACTTCTTCTGATTCCTATGTAATAAAAATCCTGTCTTACCACAGAGACCAAGGAACTACTGAGGAAGAAATGCTGGTAACAGTATGATCACACCACAGCATTCTACCTAGGGTGACAGAGTGAGACTGTCTCCAAAAAAAAACAGAAAGAAAGAAAGAAAAGGAAAGGAAAATTAGCTGGGCATTATGACAGGTGCCTGTAGTCTCAGCTACTCCAGGGACTGAGGCAGGAAGATTGCTTGAGCTCAGGAATTTGAGGTTGCAGTTAGTTAGGCTGACGCTATACTCTAGCCAGGGAAAGAGAGTGAGAATCTGCCTTAAAAAGATTCACAACCAAAGAACGGCGATTTGGAATTTGTCAAGCTGTTAAGAGAAGGTGACAGTCTTTATGTTTCAAAAGTCTGTAATTCTAGCACTCTGGGAGGGTGAGGCATGAAGATCCCAACTTGAGCTCAGGAGTTCCAGAGACCAGCTTGAGTGAAAGAGCAAGACCCTGTCTCTACTAAAAATAGAAAAAACTAGCTGGGCATAGTAGCAGGATTGTAGTCCCAGTTACCTGGGAAGCTGAGGCAGGAATTTTCTCAACCCCAGGGGGATAGAGTGAGACTCTGTCTCCAAAAAAAAAAAAAAAAAAAAAAGCTTGTAGAGAGACCCATAGTGAAAAATACATTTTATACCACCCAGGATATATGTATTTGTATAATATACACATGTGAAACAGAAGTTTCTCAATGCCATACTTACTGACACTATGGATGATGAACTCTGATGTTTCCTATCCTCTGCATTTAAAAATGTCAGTTGCAATCCACTAAACTTATTTAACCCACTAACAGTTCATAACCTGGTCTGAAAAACAATTAAGCCAGTCATCTCATTTTTACATCTGCACAGAAAAGTAGAGTGGCTTCCTAATGGATATGTAGTAAATAGTGACAAGTGCCCAAGCTAGAACTCTGGTCTCAGAAGTAGACAATCAGTCCTTCCACATAAAACAGTTTGTCTCTGTGCAGTAAGATGTGTCATACAGAATTCTGAAATTTACAAGTGAAAGCAACTCTGGAGATCAAACAGAGATCCAGTATTTTGGTTTTGGTTTTAAAGCAGAACCCTTTCTTTAAACTGCAGAAGCGACTCCCATAAATACAGCTTAAAGATGACAGGGGAAAGCAGGCTCTGAGCCTGAGGCACCCTGCTGAACCTCTGTCCAAGTTCTAGAAGCAGGGCTCAATTCTTGGAATTGCCACCACACATAAACTATTAAAACGTCTATGGTAAAACACAATGTCCTATACTGATTTGGAGAAATTTCTATGCAGCTCCTCTACACACTTGAGCCCACGAAGAAGATTATGTGAAAAAGTCAGTACTGGAACTATGTGGAGGAAAAGTCTTTTTTTATCTGTCCTGTGAACCCGAAGACTCCAAGCCTTGGGGCCAGAACTAGGCTATGCCAAGACCTTAGCACGCTAAGGACTGTGCCCGCGCCCTTGGGACTGTTTACTGGGTCTGTTCGGACGATGGCTTTCGCCAGTGACGCACACTACAGAAGCCCTGCCAGCACTTTACATACGGAGAAACTGAGTCCTGTGTCTGGCGGAGGCTTGCTCTGCCCGGATGGGCTTGCGGACCTGTGAGAATGGCCCAGCGCAGCCCCAGAGCCCAGGGTCTCTCCCGCTGACCTCGTTTGAGAATCTTCTTCCTGGCCTCCTTGTCCGTCACCAGGGGCGCTGGTGGCCGCTTGACATCCTCGGAGAAGGGATTCGGGGAGCTGCCTCCGAATAGCCCTAGGCAAACTTTTCCGAGGACTGCCACCAGCAGCACCGCCAGCAGCAGCCCCAGCGTAAGCCACATCATGCCTGCCTCAGGTCCGCGAAATGCGCCGGCTCGGACTTTGCTCAGCCTTTAGGACCGAGGCTCCGCCCGCGGATTTTGCCCACTCAGGAAGCATGGAGCACGGTTTAGTCAATTAGAGAGAAGCGCGCGCTGCGGAGCGGATTAGCCCTGACGGCTCTTCGTACTCCCGGCAGCGCGAAGTTTCCAGTGCTTATTGGGAGTTGTGGTTCTCGGGGCAGGAGTGGCTGCACGGGACACTCAGTGCGCATGCGCGATACGGCCGCGTCAGTAAAGCTCCGGTAACGCTGGGAACGAGTCGGAAGAGCCTGGGCTGGAGGAGGGAGAACGCGAGGGAGGGAGGGCGGGGGGAGGTAATGATCACTGCAGGGTCAGACGGGACTAAGAGGGAATTCCGACTGGGATGCCAGAGACCTGGGTTCTGTTCCTAGCTCTGCCCCTGACTCGCTGGACGCCCTGAGGCAAATTGCTGTACTTTTCTTCCCCGTCCAGGCAATGCAAAAGTTTCTGTCCAGAGTCCCCACAGGGCTCCTGTCTGGCTGAGTGTCTTGATGAATTGAGATCCTGTTAAGATCTGTGCATAACATTGGAGAGCGTTCGGCTCTTTGCCTCTCAGGGTGACCCATAGTTCTGACGTTGGAAGCCCCCGGACAGCATCGTTTGCGGCGGGCCCTGGCGGGCTCCCTAACTGCACGCCCTTCGAGGGACAAATCCGAGGAAAGGATCAGCGATCAGCGAAGGTCTGTCATCCCTATGTGGGTATTTGTACTGAAGGATGGACCCACTCTCTAAATACCTAGGCAGAAAGTTTGAGCTCTAGCAAGCAGTTGAAAAATCATACTCCCTTATGTAGCTCCCTGCCTACCATAGCACAATGAATACTTCGTTTGAGAAAGGTCCATTTTGTAGGAAGGCCCCAGCTTCTTCTCCAACGATCAGGAACTTGCCTGATATTGGTAGCAGTAACTTCATACCTTTGAGTATTTGCTTGTTCAACAGAGTTTTTGCTCATTTATTTCTGGGATACGGGTCATAACTGTCCCCATTGGAAGCCCAGAAATGCTGCACTCAGGTGCAGTAAGGCTGGTCATGCTTCTGTGCTACTTGGTTTATTTCCTGCACAATAACAGAAATGCCTTCTTGAAATTGCTATCGCCATACCTGCCTGTCACCTGGCCAAAGTTGGCTGATGTGTGAGTGTGTTGTGTTACGCTGCCATAGAGGCCAAGGGGGAGGAAAAGGAAAGGGAGACAAATGTTAAAACCCCAGAGGCCAGAGCAAGGGAGGCCTAGTTTCTGGGGTGTTAAGACTGAGGGGAAACTACACATCCCCTAAGATGACAGTAAGCCCCATGTCTAGCCCCTGAACCAGGAGGCATTCCTCCCTTGGTGTTAATAATCAAAGCATCCTGACAAAGATCCCAGTTTGTTACCAGAGCCACTTCTTAGGGAATCCACATTATAGTCTCATAGTGGAGAAGCCACCCTCCTTCCTTAGTCATCCAAGTCTGTGGAGAATGATTATTGGTTTTGTCTGGGCCATCTGCCCATTTAAGATATGAATTTTTGATATGACAGGCATCCATGATGTCCCGTAAGATACCAGTCTTGTCTAGCCCTTTTCCTGAGGCCAGCAAAGTAAGAAGAAAAACTTAAAGTTGGCTATACTGGCTAGGCAGGTGCCACATATACAGTATTTGTGATAACTGAAGAAGGTTGGGACATTGTGTTGCATTTTGAGTTTCTACTATCATAAGAACCAGGTCTAGTATAAGCCCCTAGACCCAATCTGTATCTGAGACTTAAGCACAGCCTGAGCATTTCAGCTAAGACCACCCACCCAGTAAGGTGCCACCCATTAGCCTCAGCCCTTTAGTAAGCTGGCCCAGGTCCCAGTAACTTCATCATTAGAACTCCATCATTTAGAGTGGTGCTGCTGTCTTTTGGACGCTGCAAATCCAGTCCTCACACTCCTGCATGGTCTCCCCCTTTCTATGCATTGGAAGGAGTGGTAAGAGGTAAGCTTTTGGCTAAGACAGCTTTTTTATGCAAAAAAAAGTTTCATAGCTCTTAAAGATTTTTAAAGTAATTTTTGTTAACAGAGGCATAACTGAATGATGAAACCAGTTTTCTTTTTGTCTCTGTCATTGTCTCTCTCTTTCTGTTTGTTTTGCAGAGCTGAGGCTACAAAGACCTCTGAGACTTCTTTCAGGTACTCATAGAAACCTCCTGCACCCTCGTGATGGCACAAAGGGACTGTTTTCCTACTCTTAGTCTGAATGACTGCCAAGAAGGAAGGCAAAGGTAGAGGAATTGGATCTCTGGCTTTTGATCTCAGACTCCTATCTGGGCCTACGAACAAAGCTCACATGAACAAATGATTTGAGTCATGAATCAAAAATCTTGCTCTTTTCCTAATGAGAAAGAATTAAGAGTTGGACAGGTAAGCATGTTTGCTGTTTTGGGAAAGCTGTTGGGTTGGGATAAATCACTAAGTACAGGAAGACAGAATATATCAGGAGAATGTGGAACGTTAGAAATATTTAAGAAAAATCCTCAAGTTATAGTTAATCCTTAGATTATAGTTTTCTAGTCCTCTTTGTTGTTGTTGTTTTTTTTATAGACAGGGTCTTATTGTGTCATCTAGAGTAAAGTGCAGTGGCACAATCACAGCTCACTACAACCTCTAACTCATGGGCTCAAGTGATCCTATGTCTCAGTTCCAGAGTATCTAGGGCTACAGCCATGCGCCATCACCAGTTCTCTTTGTTCTGTAGGAAGGAGTTTCTATTTACCTCAAGGTTAACTGCCTTTCCTAGTAGCCTGTTTTCTAAGCGGGTTATGAGATATTGTTTTGGATTTATTTATGAGCTTTTTAAAAACACACTAGTGGCTCGGCACCTGTGGCTCAGTCGGCTAGGGCGCCAGCCACATACACCTAAGGTGGCGGGTTCAAATCCCCAGCCCGGGCCCGCCAAACAACAATGATGGCTGCAACCAAAAAATGGCCGGGCGTTGTGGCGGGCGCCTGTGGTCCCAGCTACTTGGGAGTCGGAGGCAGGAGACTCGCTTGAGCCCAGGAGTTGGAGGTTGCTATGAGCTGTGATGCCATGGCACTCTACCCA
>CAUYQV010118737.1:0-10954 GCA_963574575.1 Galagoides demidoff
CCGCGTTTCCCCCCCCCCCCCCCCCCGACTAAAATCAAAGAAATGCTCTCTACACAGACTGAACAATACGCCTGGGAAAGGCAGGCTTCCCAGCGTGAATGTGGATGTCACAGAACTCATCGCCTCTCATTTAATCAGCAGGGAGAGGGAGCAGCTTGACTTCAGACTCTGGGCTCACACCGTCCCAGCTGACACACCCACACACACACTGCGCACTCACAAGCAGCCACCCAGCTGAGGGGCGAACCCTGCACAACACCCCAGCCACCCAGAATCATCAGCCAAATCCTCTGTTTAGTGTTTATCGTGTGCAGAGCACAAGTTATATGGGATTACACCGAGTGTTGTTCAAATACTTCTGGAGTGGGTAATCAAACTAACAACAGATAAATTAAATACTTCAAAGAACTTAATGCCTAGTAAAAGACTTAGAGTCATCATTCTCCTGAAACTTTGTTTTACAGTTTTCAAAACACATGACATTTGCATTTTATTATGGACTCCTTCCCTGGGTTTCTGGACGTGACTTTCTCTTTCTTCTTTTTCCTTCTACTTCATCAGTTTCTTCTCATTTTATTTTCTAATTCCACTTTTTTCTTTTACCAACTATGGAAATTCCTCCAAAACTACCTATGATTATTCTCTCTCTCTCTCTCTCCCCCTTCCCTTCTCTCTCTCTTTCCATTCTCTAACAAAGTGTTCCATTATTTTCCTTTTCCTGAGTACCTCTTTAGAGCCCCATCTCTTGTATAGAAATATGTCAAATGTCCCTTTTTCACTTGAAAAAAACCATCCCCTGCCATCCGCCTCAACATCTCACTGTAATACCAGCTTCTTATAGTCACTTATATGAGATTTTGAATGACTTTTAATTCTCTTCTCTCCTTCATTTCCTAAGCTATCAGACTCTCAGGTCTATCACGTCATCATGAAAGGATCCTATGATTTACGCTTACCCTCATTCCACAAAAAAAGATCTGACAGGCATATAGAAAGCACATATAATAAAATAGCCCATTATAGATGTTTAAAAATCAGAACTAGAGGAAATATAAACTAAAACATAAATGCCCCAAGAGAAAGGGTTAAAACACAGATGTGTAGACTATATGGGTATCAACAGACTCACTCCCAAAAAGAAGAGAAGAGGAAGGGAGTGAGCCACCCTAGCCCAGTTCTTCTTCCAAAACCACCTGTCTGCTTGGTGCACTTCTAACCAAGGGAGGAAGGAGGTGAGGCGCAAAGAGTCCTGAGGAGTGTTACATGGCCCGGATTCTTCTACGTGGAAGCAAGAACACGGAAGGAAAGCTTCCAGCCTCCAACGTAAGGGTCCCAAAGAATGTGACAGACATAGTATTTGACAACATCCTTATAATGAACATAGTAACCAATTAACTAAGACTGGTTTGTGTAGAAGACTTTTTTGTTGAATCTGTGATTATAACACAAAAACTCAACTTAAAGCCATTCTGACAGAGCTTCAACAATAAAGACAGAAAATGTGGCTTTCCAAACAGAAAGCTTCATCGTGCCCCATCTCTGATAACTGTAACCGACAATAACTTATTTTTTTCCTGTGATAACAAAATAGACCATTCAACCTTAGAATTAACATCTTCTAATCCAACTCGCCCCATGATGCACCTGCTCTAGATGTACCATTGTATAATACCACGTGCTCATGTGCCATTGCTAATCCTGTTCCCCTCTGGAATGCCCTTTCCCAAATTTCTGAATCCTGACATCTTTCAAAGCAATTTTAAGATTGCCTTTCTTTGTGAAGCATTCTTTGATTACTCCAGATTGCATTGATTTCTTTTTACTTTTTAGAGCACTAAGAATCTATATCTGAAATTTTGTTCCTATATATTTGCACTGATATATTTGCTCATTCTTGTCTTACATGTATTATGCCTACTAAACCCGACCATTAACTCTCTAAAAGGTAGAGGGAATAATTAGAACTTGAACTTTTCTGTATTGGCTACATCCACCCCTGTCAGGGCTGAGTATATTGCAGGCGATCAACAAATATTTGTTGAATGACAGATGGATCAGTCAGTTAAATTGAGCACACATCAGGAAGATGCAATACAGATTTTGTAAGTCAAAAGTTCCAAAGGCCCAAATTACATATACTATGTTTCAAAATAGTCAATTGTGGCTACAAGAAAATCAGGCTTTTTAAGTAGATTTACATGCTTAATATTTCACCATCTATGGTGTTCCTATTTCCTCCTATAGGATGACAAACATGCCCAAAGAATGGAGATATCACATATAACAAGATGGCTATAACAGAGTGGTTAAGTACAGGAGTCTTAGTGTTAAATCTGAATTTGAATCTCAAACTTTCACCAGTTGTGTAACTTTCCTTTTACATTTTGAAATTTTTTAATCCTCTAGTAAATTTGAAAAAAAAATATAAAGAGCACAGTGGCCTGCCACACTTACATTATATATATGGAGCTGCAGATATGGGCGTACACACACACTGCCGCTTACCCAGACTGTGAAAATGCGAGACCTCCTAACATTGAAGCATGTAACTACAAATAAGTTACTTCAATCTCTTTAAGTCTCAGTTTCCTCATCTGTAAAAGATTCGAAAGTAGGTGATAATTATACATTCTTAACAGTTACTGTGAAAGTTCTGTTTTTTCAAATACTCAGCAGGTAGCTGTCACTGTTATTACTACCCTCATGAAATCGGTACTTTTGTTATTACAGTGCAGCCCTTCTGACCAGGTAATTATTATTAATTAAATTGCATAAGACTCCATGAAGGTGGACCGGTGATAACTCACCATTGTATACACTGCAAAGAGCACAAGTTACAAGCCAGCATGTTAATTCCTATCTATAAGGACCATTGTAGTTTCCCTGTTGAGGGTTAGTATTTAAGCATTGCCTTAAATACTAATAGAATTTACTGTTAAGAATTACTAACACGTTGTTTGTACTCATTACAGAAAATGTGGTTTAAAGATACAAAACAGGCTCGGTGCCTGTGGTTCAAGTGGCTAAGGCACCAGCCACATACACCTAAGGTGGTGGGTTCAAATCCAGCCCGGGCCCACCAAACAACAGTGATGGCTGCAACCAAAAAATAGCTGGGCATTGTGGTGGGCGCCTGTGGTCCCAGCTACTTGGGAGGCGGAGGCAAGAGACTCACTTGAGCCCAGGAGTTGGAGGTTGCTGTGAGCTGTGATGTCATAGCACTCTACCCAGGAGGACAGCTTGAGGCTCTGTCTCAAAAAAAAAAAAAAAAGACACAAAACAAAGTAAAACTCATGCATTATCCTACTACTCACAAATAATCACTCATTGTTAATATTTCTGTATATTCTTTCAAACTTTGTTAATATTTAGGCTTTATAAGCAGACTCACATGTATGTATTTTAACTGGGACAGCAAATGCATAAATTCAAATCAAATACCCTCTCTTTTGCCCCTCTCATACCATAATATTTTTAGTTTAATCGCTTGTCTCTGATCTGCATACTATAAGCAAACCACAGGCAAAGGATGTATATCATATTTGCCTGAGAATTCCTTCAGACAAAGCACATGGTAGTTATACAACTGATATTGTCAAATAAAATTAGATCCATTAATTTCTTTAAAGAACACTTATAAAACTATGATTAGCACTTCTTGCAAAAACAATGAAAGGCAACTTTTGGCAAATTGTTGCAAAAAGCCATAATCCCTCCCATGAGCTAAGACCTTGATATATTCTTGAGAACTTGCTTTGAAAGAAAGAAAACCTATAAAATGTGGACTCCTAGATTATGAGCCCTCCCTCTTTATACCAACGCCCAACTTCACTGGGATTTTTATGTTATTAAAAATAAAAGGCAGACCGAGTCTAAAGCACAGCACAGAAGTGAAGAATATAATAAAAAAGTTAATTTCAGTCAAAAGAAGTTTTTTATACTTAAGGCTTGTGGAGATGGTGGTTTTATAGGCACTGATGATATTGTAAACTTTCACATGTAAAATATTTTAGTGGTTTTACTGAACTTTTCAATCTCCCATTTAATAGGAGCTGGCTGGACTCCTGCAAAGATATTCACTGTGTGTTTATTCAGCCCTATAAAGCCTGGTCCATCTCTGAGGTCGCTCCCTCTCCCCCCAGGCTGGCTTCAGAGCTAATCTATATTCTTGAACTCTCCCTGGTAGTTTGTTAGGTAGCCAGATGCATTGAAAAAAACACATATTTGTATTCTTTTGTTATAGAAGTAGCCCAAAGCTTCATATGATTCACTGTTTCATCCAGTCATCTTCCTATTTCCAGATGTTCTTTTTCCTCCTTTTTTGCTATCTGGGGTATTTTATCTAAGACATTTTCATCCACACGTTCCAGTTGTTTGTGAGATAATGAGCAATCAATTCCCTCCACTTTTTATCCTACACCTGTTTTCTTAGATAAATTAAAAAATTGGTATACACAAAAGAATAGAGAGATATATATGAGCAAAATAATAAACAAATATTGGGTATCTCTTTATTTTCAAAACTTGACTTTGCTCCAGATTATCAAATAGTATTATTATTTAGAAGGTCAATAAAACAGTAAGGTATATAACAGATGGGTAGGGAAAGAGAGAGAGAAGGATGTCATTTGTCTAAAATGTGCTCACTCTTAACAACTACTAAATAAAAAGGTATAGCATGCTGAGCTTGCCTGTGGAGCGTGTCTATGTACATTATAAGAACATATTTCTGCTTCCAATAAAATGCTCTATTAGGAGGTTCAAGGGAACATCCCTCCACAGAACCCCTAAAATTCTATTTGAAATATTACTAGTCTCAGCTCGGCACCTGTGGCTTAAGAGGCTAAGGCACCAGTCACATACATCTAAGGTGGCGGGTTCGAATCCAGCCTGGGCCCGCCAAACAACAATGACGGCTGCAACCAAAAAATAGTTGGGCATTGTGGTGGGCGCCTGTGGTCCCAGCTACTTGGGAGGTGGAAGCAAGAGACTCACTTGAGCTTAGTAGTTGGAGGTTGCTGTGATGCCACAGCACTCTACCCAGGGGGACAGCTTGAGGCGCTGACTCAAAAAAAAAAAAGAAAGAAAAAAAGAAATATTGCTAGTCTCAAAGAAATAAGAACAATGTCCAAGAATGTATACTTTAAAGAAAGTCACTTAAGCCAGTACTGGTTAGCAGACATCCAAGAAGAGCAGAATTGCCAGAGGGCTGTAGCACTGTCTGGAAACTAAGCCTTGAGCCAACCTTGGGCCAATATTAGTCTCAGAACATCTACCTGGATCTCACACGTGGGACTTTGGAAGTCCCAAAGTGAGGGTACTACTCACAACAGGGAGAAAGGGGGAAATCCTGTATAGGATGACATCTCAAATTTTCAGTTTAGGCACAAAGGACACCCGCAAGAGAAGATTAAGCAAGGAACTCACAATGTATGATGGCAAACATACTTGAAAGCGAGGCATCAGTGACTGAGAAAGAGGGAGGAAACCACAGACCCAGGGGCTGTGGAGATTGCAGTTGTAGCTCTAGAACACGGAACAACTATGTATGAAATGATTAAAGAAATAGATGGCAAAATCAGAGATCACGTATTAAGAAGAAATTATTTACTTCAGTGAAAGTGCGAGGATTGCCTGAGCACAGGAGTTTGAGGCCAGTCTGGGTGATAGCAAGATCCGGTCTCTACAAAAAATTAAAAAATGAGGCAGTTGGGGTGGGGCATACCTATAGTCCCACCTATTTGGGAGGCTGAGACAGGAGGATCTCTTGAGCCCATAAGTTGGAGGCTGCAGTGAGCTATGATGATAATGATGCACTTTAGTGTAGACAACAGAGAGAGATGCTGTTTCAGAAGGGAGGGAGGGAAAGGGGAAGGGAAAAGAAGGGAAGGGACAATAAGGAAGGGAAGGGATAGGAAGGGATGGGAAGAAAAGGGAAGGGAGGGAAGGGAAGAGAAGGGAAAGGAAGGGAAAAGAAGAGAGAATTTATGAACTAGTGCATGCAAGAACACATGCACACAAAGAAATTACCTAGAATGAAGTACAGAGGACAGGGGAAAGACAAAAATATGGAGATATTATGGAGAGTAAAATACTGAGGACTAATGAAATTCTAATTAAAATCCCAGAAAAGGATAGAGAACAAAGATAAATATTATACCTAATATAGACAATAATCTGGCCGAATTGATTCTTGAAAGGAAAGCCTTCGAAAAAATCTATGAATATAGCTAGAGAATCACCTGTTTTCAAGCTTTAAATACACAATATTTCAGCTGAGGAACATTTTACATTTTTTCAGAAATCATTCTCCAGATGTGCAATGTGGATAACAATTATTTAATGGAATTCAAGTATTTTTGGATTAAACAAAACTGCATTCTCAAGAGCTGTTTGGGGCTCTCCTCCAAAAGTTGCAGAAATATGATCGATTTCAAGTTCTCACAGTCAAAACCTGCAGGGGGCACCTGTCAATTGGGGAAGAAGAGGCAGAGCGTGGCTACGTGAGCGGCAGCAAAGAGACACGGGAGAGCGAGTCAGACTACAGCAGCTTTACTGGTTCATGCTGCAGGCCCAGAAAGAAAACAGGGGAAACCCACTATGCCACTAAAACTTCAAATTCCTGACACCCGAAATTTGGAGCATTTAACACATCTGACAACATTAGAATCTGACAACAGAAATATTCAGTATATTTTTGTCTATGTAAAAGGTCCTGCCTTTTTTCTCTTTACTAGTCTTGTAAATATTTAAATTCTGTGACCCATAATATGTTTAATAAGCACAGGTACCATACGTTTCATACCTCATCTTATTAATTATCCCCACTCCTCTATGACATTGGTGTTATTTTATTACTTCCCAGCTACTTGTATAAATGAGACTCAAGCTGAGTATCTTTCCCCAAATCACCAAGATAGCCAAAAGGACATTGCCCATTAACATTTGGAGTAGTGTGATCTTTTTATAATGGTCATTGAGACCATTACGATCATTCTCATGTGAACATTCTAAGCTAATCATCCAAGGACAAAGTCATTGGGTGAAATCAAATGACAGTGTCTAATTTCTGGATCATTTCCAAAACTTCTGCCTCATCAACCTTTTCCCAAAGCTCCCCAAAATATTAAAATCAGCTTCCCCACATTTCCCCACCTGTGTGTTCCCCAAATTCCACTCTGATGAGGCTCTGATGAAACGGGAGAAATGTCGGGGAGAAACAAAGAGCAGGGGCACCAGCTTCAGAAGTAACGAGCCATCGATCCGCTATCTATCCCTATTGACTTTGCATTTTCAGAAAATTCCGAGGAGAGATTAGTGCTGTATTCACATGAAAGCAAATAAAAAATGACTCTAAGACTCTCAGGCCACCGACAGACACTTTGCATGTGGTCTGGCACTCAGGCGATAGATTGCTATCTAAAATTGGGCAATAAATTCTTTAAAAGGAGGTGAGTTGACTTTGAATTGTCAGGCACATCACTAGCCGAAATAACTGGCTTCAATAAATGGGATTTGATGCACGATCGTCTCCGTTCATTTTCATCTATATTTCAAAGGTTACAGCCCCACTAAATAACATATCTCACAGCAAACACCCATGTTAATGTGAGCCTTTCCTTCTGGGGTGACCTGATCCGAGTACCACACACACACACAGAAAAAACACCATTGAGTGCTAAAAATAAATCCAGCATGAAGCAGAGTTCTTCCCTTTCATCTTCCACATTGGGGTATTATTACAATTTTAATGATCTGCCTAGAATTTTTCATACACTTGACTTCTTTTGAAGGAAGGACAGGACACCTATTGAAACACACCAATCTCCTTGAAATGTCTACAGCTACAGAGCCGTGGGAATATATGCTTTGCTGTAAAGAAAGGAAAAAAGAGGAAAGCAATCAGAAATGTATCACTTTGATGTGTTATAATACACTGATTTTCCTTTAGAAAGAACAGGTATTTGTATTGCATTTTCGGTTACTACATTATTCTTTTAAGGTATTCAGGGCATCAAGAATCCTTGTCTTGGCTCGGCGCCTGTGGTTCAAGCGGCTAAGGCGTCAGCCACATACACCTAAGGTGGCGGGTTTGAATCCCCAGCCTGGGCCCGCCAAACAACAATGATGGCTGCAACCAAAAAAAGGCCGGGCGTTGTGGCGGGCACCTGTAGTCCCAGCTACTCAGGAGGCTGAGGCAATAGAATTGCCTAAGCCTAGGAGTTGGAGGTTGCTGTGAGCTGTGATGCCACAGCACTCTACCGAGGGTGACAAAGTGAGACTCTGTCTCTTAAAAAAAAAAAAAGAATCCTTGTCTTGGGTGGCACCTGTGGCTCAGTGAGTAGGGCACCAGCCCCATATACACAGGGTGGTGGATTCGAACCGGGCCCCAGACAAACTGCAACCAAAAAAAAATAAAAAGAATTCTTGTCCCCTCCCCCCCAAACAAAGTTCTCTATAAAAACTGTTTATGGTTTGTAGACAACCCAATGAAATAATTTATTTTCCGTATGTTCAAACAAGCTGCTGTCCTTTCTTCCCAAAGGAAAATTTGACATTTTGTTAATGATTGAAACTTCATTTATAAAGCTTGGAAGGCTTCGATACTTCCTTAAAATACAAGCTCTGCCCAAAAAAGTAGGTGGAAGTACTAAGGGTTCGGTCAGGGAGAATGGAAGACAGAACTAATGTTTGGGCAGTTACTATACCCAACTATGTCGGGTGCCTTCAATAGCATCACATTTAAACTTCCCAGTAAACCCTAACTCTCAGTTAATGCTGTGTGAAGAGAAAATGTCTCAAACATCAGGGTCAAGTAAGATCACCTGGTCTTAAAGTCTATCAATTACTCAAACACAGATCACATTTTACTCTGCACAATATTTGGATTATAATTTTTTAACAGTTGCTTTCCCCAGAGCTGCTACTTGTCCTCTTTTTCTGTGATTGGTTAAAAAAGAAATCATTATCTTCTCAATGAGACCACACAGCTTCTCGAGAACACAATTTTATATACAATTCCCTTTGTTCTTAAAGACATTCCTTTTGGAACGTTGGATTTTGTGTTATAATTTGGGTCATCCTAGGATTTTGTCATATACTAGATTAGTTTGATGCTTTTTGGATTCCATACTCTCCTCTCTCTTGGATTCACTTTTATTTATTTTTTTTGGTATATCCTCAAATAAATTTTTCAGAAAGGGCCAATGTAAAACACACGGGGGGGGGGTTTCCTTTCATTTCTGGAAATGTGTTCTTGATCAGGAATAGAATTCTCTAATTAAGTATTTCCCTGCAGAACTTGAAGTTCTTGAACCAAGACCTTGCACCAAGTGCTATTGATAAGAAATCAGTATTATTTGTTTTCCTTCGTGAGGAAGTAGTTTTTTCTTTGAATCATTTTTAGTTTTCTCTTTATTCATGGTCTTCTGAAATTCATCGAGTGAGATAGTTGGTGTGAGGTATGAAAAACTGTTATTCAGTGCTCCAAATCATAGGCTCAAAATCATAATTGTAATTACCAAGAACTTCTATCTCCTTTCTAACACCTCCTTTCCTAAAGCATCCTACTCTTAGTTTCAGTTTCTTCTTGACTTTTGGGGGGAAATAACCAGATTTAGGTGAATTTAGAAGGATACTGATGGTTTTAAAAAATTAAGGCTATTGAGGCCTTTTATTTGAACAATTTTGCTGTGAAAAAAACAGTAGGAAAATAAGATGGCAGGTAGAGATTATAATAGAATCAAACGAATTTGTTTTGTTTTGACTTTTTTACCGTAACAGGAAAGATGTGTGCATTTCTGAAAGCCAGCAGGAGGCATGAAGAGTCCTTAGAAGACAAGAACTCTGCCCTCACCACCAGCACCGTGGCTGGTTGCTGGCCAGTGTGCACCAGTACAGTTATAGCAATGTTAAAATGCCGAATTAGTTCCCTGATCGCTGGTAAAGGCCATTGCCAGAACTCCTCTGAGTGCACATGACATACCAGCCTCCCTGAAGCTGCCCCGGTAATTCCCCTAGGAACGTATTTTGGAACCTCAATTCAGAAGTGAAAGGTTATTCCTGGAACACCAGAGGGACTCAAGGACTTGCCCTAGTGCTAAGGAGAACTTCTTTTTGATTATTGAGTACCTACATACATCAGCTATCCAGATAGTCACCTTGTGCACACAAATTCCCTTCAAGGACTGCAGAAGTTTGGCCTCTGCCCAGCCATATCTTCAACCCAGAGTTTAAGATTTGCACCACCAGGAAGCCATTCTGGCACTGACTGGCATGCTAACCTGCCACTCACCACCATGGTTCTTACATGCTACTCCCATCCCTACATATGATCCATAAAGACAGACCTGGGTGCCCTCTGTAGGGGAGGAAGGAGGCATCCCCATGAGCAATCCTGGGCCCCTTCAAGTAAATGCCAGCTTCCTACCTGGCTGCCCACAGTTATGGCCAACTCCCACCAACCAGGTTTTACCCCTGAAGATTGTTGTGGGAGTCATCCCTCCGTAGGACTTTGGCCCTTAGAATATAAGGGAGACAAGACAGGATTAAATATGTGGGTAATGAGTCTGCTGCACAAAACGGCTGAGTGCTTGAGTTCCAACGGCTTAGCTTAGAGGAAAAGGGGGGGGGGGTACCTGAGGACAATTTGAAGCCAAAAAAAACAACAGGGATATATGTGGGTCCCTCTTCTCACCACCTCAGTTGAATTCCACCTCTGTTTAGTGAAATGAGTTTATTAAAATTGATCAAATGACCACTTACCACAGGCATTAAAGTATTAATTTTTTTCCAATAAAATTGATAATAGCTAAAATTGGGTTAGGGGAGGGGAGGGGGGAGGATGGGTGGAGGGAGGGTGATTGGTGGGATTACGCCTATGGTTCATCCTATAAGGGTACATGTGAATCTCTCTAAATGTAGAATATGAATGTCTTAACACAATAACTAAGAA
>CAUYQV010118739.1:0-33812 GCA_963574575.1 Galagoides demidoff
TGCTTCCGCTGAAGGACCTGAGGGCGAAGGTACCGAAAGCACAGTTGTCACTGGTGTTGATATTGTCATGAACCATCATTTGCAGGAAACCAGCTTCACAAAAGAAGCCTACAAGAAGTACATCAAAGATTACATGAAGTCAATCAAAGGGAAACTTGAAGAACAGAGACCAGAAAGAGTAAAACCATTTATGACAGGGGCTGCAGAACAAATCAAGCACATCCTGGCTAATTTCAAAAACTACCAGTTCTTTATTGGTGAAAACATGAATCCAGATGGCATGGTTGCTCTCCTGGACTACCGTGAGGATAGTGTGACCCCATATATGATTTTCTTTAAGGATGGTTTAGAAATGGAAAAATGTTAACAAATTTGGCAATTACTTTGGATCTATCACCTGTCATCACAACTGGCTGCTGCTTGTCATCCACACAACACCAGGACTTAAGACAAATAGGACTGATGTTATCTTGAGCTCTTTATTTTAACCATGATTTCTTTGGAGGGGAGGCATTGTTTTTAAGGAAAAACATGTCATGTAGGTTGTTTAAAAGTAAAATGCATTTAAACTAATTTGAGAGAATGCCTTTTAGTCTAATACACATTTAAACTAAATTCATCCTGTAGTGTTCCTGGGGAAGCTAGAGACTGGTGTAGGCCACTACTAGAAAGCATATGACTGTCATCAGATAGGGGTGCACCTGTGGCTCAAAGGAGTAGGGTGCCAGCCCCATATACCGGCGGTGGCGGGTTCAAACCCAGCCCCAGCCAAAAAAAAAGACTGTCATCAGAAAAATTCTACAATGGAAACCACTCCTGAGACTGGAATATAAAGGAATCAAAAGTTTTAATTCTGAGTTACAGTGAAAGGAGAGACCATGCTCATAGCAGTGCCAGCACTTGAAGTGGAGCCTTAACACATCACCTACAACAGAAGTAGTAACTGTGGAAGAAATTACAAAGAGAATAAAAAGAGACTAATCAGAAAAAAAAAAAAAAAGACCAGCCTGTGCCAGAGCGAGACCTCATCTCTAAAAATAGCTGGGTGTTGTGGCGGGCACCTGTAGTCCCAACTTCTTGGAAGGCTGAGGCAAGAGGATCACTTGAGCCCAAGAATTTGAGGTTGCTGTGAGCTACATCATGACTGAGGGTGACAAGGTGAAACTGTCTCAAAAAAATAAATAACAAAAACAAAAAGAATAAGACTAAAGGATGGGTGCACTGAGATCTTTTTGGGTGCACTGAGATCTTTTTGGTTGCCCTTTTAGAAGGGCAAACTCCATCCACAGTTTTTTATTCCTCTTTCATAGTGGGTCTTGTCCACTCTGGCCAGGTTTTCAAATTTTCCTTTCTCTTTAGCAGACATGGTCTTCTATCCTCTGAGCACTTCTCAGAGACCTCTCAGCAGTTGACTGAAGTGTCTGGGTGCCTCTTGTGCTCCTCTCAGCAAGTTAGCACAAAGAACACATGGGGTGACATTCTGCCTCCCAGCCTCTGAGGCTCTCTTTACCATATTCAGTTACTTTTCTTCCGTGAGACACAGTTCACCCAGTTCCTGTCTGGTCTCACTTGTCCTGGTGCTGTCTCTGTGGAACACCATATGTGGAGCCTAATTCTGATAAAGTTCTGTTCCACTTTCTCATTCTCCCAGTCAAAACCAGGGATCACAACTAGGTTTTTTCTGGGGTATTATTGGAAATCGGTTAATAGCTGGTATCTGTTGAGAAAACGTTTGAGACCCAATAGGGGCTTGGCAGAAGAGAATGCCATGTGTGATTATTTAGTGATGTCTGTCATGGGTGTAGAAGAGAATACCATGTGTGATCATATTTAGTGATGCCTGTCATAGGTGCAGGAAACAAACATGATAGTATGTGCCCTGTATCTGCCATCTTTTTTTATTTTTAGGTTAATTTGAGGGTACAAAGAAATAGGTTACAGTGTTTGCATTTGTTAGGTAGAGTCCCTCTTATAATTGTGTCCCGCCCCCAAGAGGTGTGCCATACACCTTAACATTGTGCCAATTAAGTGGGAGCACATCCATTCCCCTTCCTCCTCCCCCACTTATGAATTGATTTGAGATTTTCTCTTATATGGGTGTGTATGAGATTATCTATTGTTTCCATATTAGTATTGAGTATATTGAATACTTGCTTCTCCATCCTTGTAATACTTTACTAAGAAGAATGTGTTTCAATTCTGAAAGATGTGTTTCAACTACAGAAGATGTAAAGTCACTATTCTTTTTAATGATTGAATAGTACTATATGGTATGCATGTACCACAGCTTGTTAATCCATTCCTGGGTTGATGGGCATTTAGGTTGTTTGCACATTTTTGTGATTATGAATTGAGCTGTGATTAAAAAGTCTAGTGCAAATGTCCTTATGATATCTTCTATCTTTTGTCAAACTTCTGCATCTCTAAGTGGCCTGGTATTAAAAACAGTTTCACAGTTAAGTTTGTTAGGATGGAAAAGGACAGTTCTAGAATAAAGAAAACATGATTGTCTTTTCTCCTTTAATCTATGGGCATGGTGAATTATTCCACTTTAAATGATAAAACAACTTCACATTTCTAGGATAAGACCCAACTTAGTCATGGTATATTATATTCTGTATATGCTACTAAATTCAATTTGCTCATATTTTAACTTACCACAGTATACTTTGAGTTAATGTTATACCACTCAATAAACAGGGTGCAATTAAGTTGCACACAAACTTAATAGCCACCCTGTATAAGGGCCTTCACGACAGTGTATTTCCAGTTTTCTTCCTCCCATTCAGTATACTACTGCTGTCAGATACTTTTTTCTTTACTTTTCATAATGTTATATAAAACCACAATACAAAATTAGTATTTCTTGCTTTAAATAGTTAATGATTTTTCTTATAATGAACTTAAGAAACAATAAAAATGTTTCTAGAATTCTTCATTCCAGAATGCATACTAGATTCATATTCCCAAGTGGTATCATTTCCCTTCAGCCTGAAAACATTGTTTCCTGGGGTATAGGTCTTCCGGTGATGAATTCCATCAGCTTTTATTTCTCCGGAGATGTCTTTATTTCATGTCATTTTCATTTTTCCCTGGAAAAAGTGCTCTAGATTGACAGTTTTTTTCCTTCAGCACTTTAGATACATTATTTTAAAATCATTAATATGATTAGTATTAATCATACTAATATGAAGACAATAGATAATTTCAACGATAATTTTTATCATTGGTCCCCAGATGTAATGTTCCTTTTTTCCTCTGGCTGCTTTCCTTTGTTTTCAGCAATTTGACTATAATGGATGTCTTAAGGTTTTTTGTTTTTTTTTTAATGTTTATAACGCATAGGTTTTTTTTTTGGAGACAGTTTCTTTCATTTTGTTGCCCTTGGTAGAGTTCTGTAATGTCACAGTTCACAGCAAGCTTCAACCCCTGGGCTTAGGCGATTCTCTTGCCTCAGCCTCCCAAGTAGCTAGGACTACAGGCGCCTGCCACAACGCCCGGCTATTTTTTGTTGCGGTTTGGCCCGGGCCCTGTTCAAACCTGCCACCCTCAGCATATGGGGCAGGCGCCCTATAATGCTTAGGTTTTATTGAGCTTCTCCTGGAGTCTATGGGTTTATGGTTTTAAATAAATTTAGAAATTTCTGGCCATTATTTCTTAGATATTTCTTCTGTGCCATTCTTACTCTCTTTATCTTTGAGACTCTACATATGTACGACTGCTTAATGTGACCTCACGTTAGTTAGGGTAGTTACTAAGGCTGTGTTTAGGTTTTTAGTTCTTTGTCTTTCTCTACTTTAGTTTGAGTAGTTCCTACTGATCTGTCTTCAAGTTGACTATTTTTTTTTGTAGTATTCAATAGCCCATCAGTCATATGTAAGTATTATGATTTCTGTTTCTAAAATTTTCATTTAGTTCCTTTTTTATACTTTCCATTTCTCTGCTAAGATTCCCTATGTTCATCTTTTCCTTTATGTCTTGGCTATGTTTATAATAGCTGTCTTAAAGTCCTTGATTGCTAATTTCAACATTTATGCCATCTCTGGCTCTGCTTCTTTGGATTACTTTTGTTTATTTGTTGCTGTTGCTGTTCTTGGTTATGGGTCACATTTTCTGCTCCTTTTTATGTCTGGTAATTTTTGTTGCTTGCTGACCCTTGTGGGTGTTAACAGTATTGAGAGTCAGAATCTACACTAACGTCTCTTGCCCTCCCCTTTGTATTCCTTGATAGGGATAATTTTCCTCAAATGTATGAAAAGCTTGAATATAAGCATTTTAGGGAAAAAATTGCTATTTATATTGATCTACACGACAAATAATATGGCAGTTTGGGTTTTTTAGAACAGACTCTGGGTGGGGTTGGGGGTGTTGGTCTCAAGATGTCTGTTACAGATAAACACCTGAGGGAAAAGGGGGATGGGAGCCAAATTGGGCAGAGAAATAAATCAAAACCGTATTGCAGGGCAGGTAAGGTCTCAGCCCCCACTCCTAGCAGCAAGCTCTGGAGTCAGTACTGCCTGTTAGTGTCTTGCAGGGGTTGAAATGGCTAAGTCTTGTCACCTCACCTCACTCAGGCACCAGATAAGGACTGCCCTGGCTGGGGCGTGACTCTGGGCATGGCACCTCTGCAGCTGAGGCAGACCCTGAAGGAGTGATCAAAGGCTGGCTGTTGACTGTGCCCCTGCAGGTGGGCAGCAAGTCCCTTCTCACAGGGAATGTGGTGGTGGATCCCCATCTCTACCACATGAAATGGTACTTGCTTTGGAAATGAAACTTTAAGACAAATCTTCACACTGACCTTCCCAACCTGATTACCACTCCTAAGCTCCTCCTATTTAGAAATTCTGGAGCCAACAATTGAAATACTAGGAGGTCACAAGGACTAGACTATCATGGAACCTCAATGGGGTAAAATCAGGGCAGGGGGAAGACCAGTAGGCTGTCAGTGCATGCATCTGTGTACCTACCCACATGTCCCTCTCTCCACAGGTCTGCCCACAAACGTTCCCCATGTCAGGCTCTTGGTCAGGTACTGGTGTGATGATTGTGGCTCCAACACTTTCTCTGTCTGTAAGGAACTCAGAGTCAGTGGGGGTGACATCACCAGGAACACAGCAGTCCACAGACGGGTGACTAGACTCTCAGCAAGAGGGTCTCAGCTAGATGTTCCCACCTAGTCTGGGTTCAGAAGCCAGCACCAGGCATTGAGAAGTCAGTGCAGCCTAGAGGCCGTGGACAGGGCTATGCAGGCAACAAATGCCAAAGTAAGACTTCAGGCCCTAGTGTAGGTGGCATGAGTAGGCACAGAAGAGCTACGACTTGGGCTCTGGGGGAGTTCTATTGTTCCCTAAGGCTAGGTGTCTGGCCACAGGATATAGCTGAGCTTTGAGGGAATGGAGAAGGTACAGTCAATCCAGAAATCAGGGGTGAAAAAGCAGAGCCCAGACAGACGCAGGAGTGAAGTGAGATTGGGGGCACCACAGGTGTCTGTGATGGGTGCGAGGCCCACACATACAGACTGTGGAGAGAGGGCCCACTTCTTCCAGTGGGGAAAGGCTGCTATTTCCAAAGGGGCTGACAGGAGACCTGCCTACCAGGATATTAAACTGAGGTCACAGTGAATGAGAAAGAGGAAAGTCAGCCCTGAAATGGACACCTACCTGGGAGGCTCTTCCTTGGCAGACTATGACCCTCAGCTGAGGGCTCCAGTGGACAGAGGGGCAGGTGACAGCAAAGACTGGCCTTCCTCATGTAGGAAGGCCCTGGATCTGCCTCAGGGCTCTAGTCATTATTTCTCAGGCTTCTGGCCTTTGGAAGGCCTGGGGTCCACACGGCCACCATTCCAATGGGTATCGCCTGATAGTGGCCTGAGGAGGCAGACCAGGGAAGCCAGAGGAGGCCTTCTGGAAGCCTCAGCAGTAATATGATTTCTGGGCAATTAAAGGCTTTTTATCAATGCTCTGGCACTTTCTTAATATATGGCATGAAAAAGACAGCTTAAGGTTTCAGAAGACATTTGTTTTTGGAGAAAAGTGAAAGGAAAAAAAGATCAGCTGTTTTTCTGCTGGGACAAATTCTCTCGCACCTAGGCTACAGAAAAGAAGACCCAAACCAAAACGTGATTCTTCTGAGCAGCCCTGGAGGGCAGCGTCACCCTCTCCCCAGGGTGGGCATTTTGGGCCTTCTCCACAAGTTTCCTATTGGTACAGATTCCTTCCTCAAATAACCGAGACCCTCAGGCATGAAACCTCCACCTACAGAATCCAAGTGCTACCACTGTCCCTGGGCTGCATCAGCAGCATCCATCGTCCTGCTCCAGGGCAGGCCCCCACCTGTGCTCAGGTGCCTTTCTCCCTGGGCTGTCCCAGAACACCTACCTGCCTGTCAGCAGTCCCCTCCAGCCTCTTGCTGTCCACTGCTCCCTTCCCTTTATCTGAGCAACCTGCACACATGTACTTCCCTGAGAGGCAGATGCTCCCTGCACTGGCTCCCCCACACACTAATGCCTTTTCCCCTCTCTCTTTACCTCAGATCTTGAAAGAGTAGTCTAACTTTTCTATCTCAACTGCCTCCTGGGCCTTCCACACTTGAGCACATTGCCGTTGGCCAATCACAGCTGATGGATACTTTTCAGCAAGTCCTATCACACTTGACCTCTCTGCACCATTTGGCACTGTTGGCCAGTCCATTCTCCTTGAGTCTTTCCTCTCCCTGGGATGTCCCTAGCACAATTATATCCTTGTTTTTCCCAATTTCCTTTTTTGTCTTTTGATCCCCACAATTTTTTTGCCTGCTCTTTACACATCATTGTCAATAGCTTTGCCCCTTTAGCATCCTCCTGGTTTTTAGATGCTCTCTGGCAGCCATCCATCCACAAATGTGCATTCTTCTGTCATGATCTCAAGTTCTTATTTTGAGCTCAGACGTGCCTCCTGAGCTGCTGATCCATGCCTCAGCAGGTCTACCTGTCATCTCCCAAAGATGTACCATAGACACCTGTAGAAAGGGACTCCCACTTTCCGATTCTCCCTTCTGTGTTATCTTAGTCAATGGCCTCAATACCTGTGGTTGCTCAGCCCAGAACCCCGGGGTCTGCCCTGACCTCCTCTACTTGTGAACTTGCCTCACTCCTCCTCTGTGCCGCCTTTGATTTACCACTGCCCAGCTTGTTCCCTGTAACCCCAGACATCCCAACTGCCACCTCTAGCCCTGCTCATGCTCTCTGACACTCCTCAAATGCCTTCTATGTGGCAAGAACAATCTTTTTAAAACACACAACTGAGCATCTCTCTCCTCTGCCAGTCACCATCAATGGCTCCCACACTGTTTACTTAAAGTGCAATCTTCTCAACATATTCTACAAAACTGTCTTTCACCTGAGTCCTATTGGCCTCTCCGACCCCCACCCCAGCCCCACCTCCATCTCCATCACTGCCTTGAATTTTATGGTCCAGCTACACTAAACTGACGTGTCTGCAGCTTTGCTCATTCCTGTCTGGAATGCCATTCCTGTTTTCCCTTCAACTTTTCCTATTTGCTTCAATTCAGATGTGGCACCTCTAAGACACACTTTGATTTATATTCCCCTTTCCTGGGCTTACAACTGATGGCTTTTGTCACTACCACATTGCAGTTACTTATGCAAAGGAGGGCTCCAGTTGAGCCCAAACTGAGAGAGTTAGAACGGGAGGACTGGGCACCAGCATGGACTCTACACGAGCTGATATGCATGATGGTATTTTGGGAGAGAAACATGAAGTGTGGGAATGAAGACTGGAGAGAGAAAGATGGGAGATAGGACATTGGATGTGTATAAACTCTGCCAACATTTGAGTGGAGAGATGAGTTTTAGGCCATGTGAGGCTCTGGACTCAAGCAGTCAGGGCATGGCCACGTCTGGATGTGCAGAGGCTACCTTATGCAGACGTGACAAAGCAGAGGACATTGATGAGGAGGAACCAGGGCCTGCAGGAGGGTGGAGGCCAAGTGGTGGTCAAAACTGATAGATTGGTGCATGAGTGTATGTCGAACATTCCTTGGGAACTCCAGGAAGTATTTGAGGAAGCCCCATTTACATTCACAGGCTGATGAGCACTGGGGACATTGAGTTTGTATTTTCAGCCTTCCTACAATTGCACTGCAAGGTCTGAGAATTGGGCCTGTTCCTATTCAGATATTTCTCCCTGGATCTAAGAACAGTGTCTGGGACCCCACAGACAATAGATGGAGGGATAGATGGATGAATGGATAGATCATAAAAAGACTATTCTATTGATTCATTACCTCAAGTCAAGTGATCTAGGGAAGCTACAGTGGCCCTGCACAGGCCAGCATCAATAGCAATTAGTCTCTCTTGTTTCTTCGTGCATGATAATAGCCCTCTGATAGTGAGAGACTTGGCCCTCACCCAGGAAGATGCAGAGAAAAACAAGCACTGGAGGCTCTGGCTTGTGCAATGGCTCTGGTAGCAGGGAAGCATGTGTCTTCACGGAGCCCTGGGGAGAGAGGAGAAGCCCTAGAGGGGCTGCCTTCACAGGCAGAGGCTCCTTTTCCCCCATGAAAAGGCCCCTCTATCAGTACATTCTTGTGCCAAGGCGTCAGTCCAAAGCAAGGCAGAGGCAGCTTTGAGCTGCCCTGGAAGACAACACCCTTCCCAAGCTCTCACTTTGTCACCCCTGGTAGAGTGCTATGGTGTTTAGCTTATAGAAACCTCAGACTCTTGGGCTCAAGCAATTCTCTTGCCTCAGCCACCAAAGTAGCTGGGACTACAGGCACTCACCACAGTGTCCAGCTATTTTTAGAGATGGGGGTCTCACTTTAGCTTAGGCTGGTCTGGAACTTGTAAGCTCAGGTGACCCACCTGCCTCAGCCTCCTGGAGTGCTGAGCTACCATGCCTGGCCTATGATACCTATCTTTTTGCCTGCTGATCACCTGGCCTTGGGTCCCTTTCCTCTTCTTCAAGAAACCACCATTTTCCCACGACAGAGAGGAACAAGCTGGGAAAGAGCAAAGGCCTTTGGAGAAGACAGATCTAAGTTCAAGGCTCAACACTCCCACTTGGGCACCTTAGGCAACTCGTTGAGCCTCTCTGAGACCCAGTTTCCTCACCTGTGAAATGAGTTGCGGTAAAGATGACATGTGCTCATGGCTGCTCAGGAAACACTAGCTCTAGTAAGCATTGGCAGGCAAGCCTGGCAGAGCATGTTCTTTGGCCCCTCCCGGAATGAAGACCCTCAGACAAACTCAACATTAAGACTCAGGCAGCCTAGTGGCTCCACCTCTCCTCAATCTAAACACACACAGAACAACATTTGAACAGGGTTTGCTTTCCCTGAACTGGTAGACTAGGTCTTGGAAGTGAATTCAATTTGGCAAATATTTTTTTCCATGCCTATTTGTGTCCACACTTAGGAGTTTCAAAGGGAGGATGGCATCATTCTGGGGCCAGGGACAGAACAACTAGAATCCAAGCAAGAACCCTAGGGGGAGGGTGCAAGCCCTGGGGAGCAGAGCTGGGCACTGTGAGTACATCTGCCATCCCCAGGGCCCTGCAGGTACACCTGTTGGGTTTTAGAAACAGGAGCCATTTCCCTTCAGATGGGTGGAATTCAGAGGCTCTGTGTCACCTGCAAGAGGGCCCAGGGTTGGTAGTCTGGCGATGTGATTCTTCTCAGATTGGTCTTAGTTTATCTTTCCATCTAACATCTCACTCTGAAGCCTTTCCTTCCTGGTTTCTATCAGTTTCTCCACAAGGCTGCTACTGCCATTTCAGGACTGTCCTGCACACTTCTGGACATTTGCCCTCCCTGGTCTCCACCCAGCAAGAGCCTTCAGCCCCTCCCTTTCACCATTCATTTCCAAATGCACTTGCCCCTTCCCACGGTGCCAGGTGCTCTTTGCTCCTGCCTGTTCCTCTTCCTGGAACGTTCCCTTCCCTACCAGGTAAAGGTGTCCTTTTTGAAACCCAGCTCAAATGTCACACCTTGGGAAACTCTTTCTGGCCCCCCATCTACCGTAGTGCCCACTGAGGTGGCCCCTCCCTTTGACTTAGCTGGAATCTCCTCTATCTGAAGGGTTGTTTGGGGGTCAGTTGCCTTTGTTACATTTGTCAAAAGACAAAATGAACAGCAAATTTGTAGATTTAATTGGCTTTTGTTCATGATTCATGAATTGGGGCAGCCTCAGTTCAGCGAGACAGAGAGAGCGCTCTCACGAGGTTATAGCAGAACAGTGGGTGGTTTGTAAGGTGGGAACAAAGAAACAGAATAGGAGGAAAAGCTGACGGGTTAATCCCAGGTTACTTCAAGTTAATTTTTTGGAAGGGTTAAAGCAGAGCAGCAATTATTAGGCTGACTTAGGTAGGCTAGAACCTCCTATTTTCAAGGAAAACTGGTCTGTTTGGGGATATATCTGCTTCCTTAAAATTTCCTTTCAATTAAAGTGGCATTTAGCACTGGTGACTCTGTTTGGGTTTGGTCTGGTTTATTGGGGCTTAGTGTGGGAACGCAGTCGACTCAGTGTGCTCCTGTGATTGTAACACGCTGCAGCAGGGCACGGCTGGACCACGTCTTGTCGCATTTTGTACTCCTCACAGTGTTTAGCAGCGAGCTTGAGATGCAAAAGGTGCTTAACCCTGGGGTCCTCAGGGAGCCAAGGCGGCTTCCTGGGTAGGGCGCGCCTGCGCTTCGGGACCTGGCAAGGCCTCAGCGTGGCTTTCACTGCCATCTGGCGGCGGACCCAGCACGTGGGTTTTCGTGCAGCAGCCAGAGCCGCTGGGCTCCAGGCCAGCCCGCCAAGAGCAGCAGAGCTAATGAGGCCTGTTTAGGGCGGCACTCTTGGCGTGAGCCAGGGTGTTACAGCAGCCACCGTGATTACTGGTACCCTGACAACCACTGTTTATGCAGCTATTTACAGTTTAAAGAGCTTTTATTTCACTCAAACCACATTGCAACCCTGTGAAGTCAGCAGAGCAGCAATTATTTTATAGATGAGTAAACAGAGATGAATAATATCAGTAACAACATCATCTACTACACCAAAATAACCACATCTCTTCTTTCACTTCTCATCTCTCCCTTATCCTAATTATTACACGTTTAATATATGCCAGGCAACAGGCAAAGGGATTTACAAACATCACATAACAGGCCCTTACATTGGACTCTTCCTACCTGGGAGTTTGGGTCCAGCCCCTCCAACCATGTGCCCATACATTTTAAGGCAGCACCTTTCAGGCTTATTGTAAGAGGAGGTAGTAACTACAGAAAGAGAGCTGGGGAGTGGGAATTCTTTGAAAAGCATTGTTGGAGTGCTGTGTGATTTCTCTCCCCTACTCATGGAGGAGAGGAGGGTAGTCCCCTTCCTCCAATTTGAGCCAAATAAGGAGGGCTTCAGGAGTCTGTCCAGTACAGAAGCTGATGCCTGACCCATGCCTGAAAAAGCTGGGGATGAGCCTCGCTGGAGTTGACGCTGATGTCAGAATAAGCAGAGAGGACTATAGGGTGAATGGAGTGGGTTATGCTGATGGCAAAGCGAGGGCCATGTTCTCTGTGGGACATTAGTCACCTCAGTGGGCCTGATCCAGTAGGCTTCCTACCAGCACATATAAGCTGCATGGAATGCAGAGGGCCAAGGGGGTAGTTGTGAGTGGTCCTCTGGAGTTTTTACCACTCACAGGTACAGTGGGAACCCTTGGGGAAGGGGGTCTTTGAGAAACTCAAAAAAGCACTTCATGAAAAAAATAGCCAGTACTTTGACACCTGCCACCCAGAGGGTCCTAAAACTGGATTACAGGATTATCTATGGAAGGCTTTGCCCTTTTCCTCAAATCTCCTGCTCCCCCCACATGTGATCCCAATGGCAGCTTGAGCTGGGGAACACTGACCTTCCTTACTTTAGGTAGTGACAGATATTTTCCAGGGCTGGGGCAGGAAAGAGTTGAAATTCCTGGAGAAGGACACTATGTAGATTTAGCTAGGCCCTCCACTGCCATTTGACAAGGCTCTCATTTACTTTGGTGGTGATCATTCATCACATTTACCGAGCATCCAACAACAGTAGCTGTTATTTTCATTCTAGCCTTTATTATTTGAATTAAAATTTATTATAATAAATGTTCATAACACTACAAGTTTAATGTCAGAAGGCCTATAATATATGTAGAGTAGATAGATATCTTTGTTATAAACAAAAGAAATCCAACTCAAACTAGCGAAAGTGATGAAGGTAACAGAGTGGCTCATCTAACCGAGAAATTTAGATGTAATGGACTTCAGGAACAGTTTGCTTCGGGAACTCAGACAATATTATTAGGAATATCTTCCTTCATCTTTTAGATTTTTTCCTCCTGTTTCTCTTTAGGAGGAAAGAGTTACTAGTTACTATCTCTCTAGGGGATTACTAGACTGAGCCAGGGAAGATGGCTCTTTCTTGCTCCAAATTTGCATGTTTTATAGCACTGTCACCTCATGGCAAGATAACATCATTCTTGCTAGTTTCTGCTGGAATATTCCAGGACTCTCACTGCCTAACTCATTCAGGTGCCCACACTTTGGATTTGGGGGGTGAAGGGAAGACATGGTATGGCAATGGATCACATGCCAAACGCAAGGATTAGAAATCCTTTCATTGGAAAGTACAAGAGTCCTATTGCCTGAATTGCGATGGAGGGGCACACTGAGGAGATAAAACTGCACTGCCCACCACCCACACCAGTATCACAGGGCCCTGGGAACACAGAAGAGGGCATGGCCAATATTGCTTTCTTCTGTAGCATCTTCTAGTCATCATACAATAACAAAACAATGACAATAAATCTTACCTCTGCTTTCTGTAAGTCAGTGTGTTAATTTCTATAACATACTCTTCCATATTTACATCACATCAATAATGTGTGCTTTGTTAACCAGATATAGATACACCTGGGATGGATTCCTTTGTCTTTTGTTAAGGAATTCCCAACAGCCCTTGTCAAACACTTCGCTCATGTCTAGACACCTTTTGAGTATTCTATTTCCCTAACAGTCCACAGCTGCATAGTTTCTATCTGCCCTTCCAGGTCTGCTGTCCACCCTTTCCACCCTGCCCTGCACCCAGGAGTCTGACCCTGCAGCTGTACCAATGGCTCTTTGGCTCTCCACCTGGATTTCCAATTGTTTTTGGACACTGGGCACAAGAGATTGGAGGGAAAGAGAAGAGTGAATTGGGATAATATATTCTTCAAATTCACTTAATGCAGGGTCCCTTTAAGCTGGGCAGGTCCTTCCACCAAATATATTGGGTCTCTGCATATAGTCCCTCTGTCTCTAGGTTGGCTGGTTTCAGGTTTCAAGCTGACCCTCATCCCTCTACACTCAGGGGCAGTAACTTCCCCACTGTTATTAGCCAGGGCCCTCTGCTACTCCCTGTGGCTTTCCTACATCTTACTCCTCTTTGCATCGAGTCCTTCTCTTTCAAAGCCACCTTAATTTGAGTACACACCTGCCGAGACCCTGATGTAAAACCTGTCTGCAAAGCAAGTGAAAGTCAGTTGGCAGTGATTGTCACTGGCAAACCATATGGATTCCTATGAATGCTGCTTTCCTTTCTAAGGGCTCACAAACCATTCTTTTTATCTATTCCTTCTCGACTCTTGCAGAGAATGTAAGTACAGCTGGGACTTATAACTCCTTTAAAAACAAACAAAAAAAAATCACTGCTGATCTTTTACTGATCTCAGTCCTGCAAGGTTCGGCCACGTTTTAGTGTTTCAGCCCAGGTTATGCTCTGGTGGCAAACCATCCCCAGCACTCGAGGGCTTAAAACAAAAACAAGGTTCTTTCCCACTTCTGTTCTAGGTCTGTCATGGGTTAGCAGGAGGAGCAGAGCTGGCAAACACTAAGGGACCCGAAAACAATGGAGCTGTTATAACTCAAATGCTGCTGACTGCTGTGCCAAAGGGAAAGAGAATTCTGGAGGGTCTTGCACAATTAAATGCTTGGTCTGAGAGTGACACTGAATTTGTTACGTGGCTTCAAATGGGGCTGGTAAGGTAGTCTACTAGTGCCTGGGAGGTGCCTGTCCCTTGTGGGGGGAATGTACTTATTTCAGGTATGTTTCTTATCTTCCCAACTAGGTTGTAAGTTCTTTTGAGGCAGAGATTTTTTGTACTGCTTCCTTGTTACTCATGCCTGCATATAGATGATATAATTTCCCACTTGAGGGGCTGCTTGTCCAACCACGTTTTAAGAGTGAATGGCAGATAGAAGCAGGAAAGGGTGCTGCGTGTTATACTGTTTGGCCAGCAGTTGCTAAGGTTTTGGTGCAGGTTTTTCTTTTTTTAACATAAAAGGTGAATACTAGTTTTTTCATAGTACAATCTCATAGAAGAGGTAAAAGGCAAACTACAAAAGGAAAAATGTATTTTCTAAATGTCCTGATTGTACTATTAAGTTTATCTTGAAGTAAATACACAATTTGTTTTGAGATCAGCATGATGCCTGGCACATATTACCTAAATATTTGTTGAGGAAATGAATGAAAATCATCATATCTGCTTATTCACTTAGCCTCATATATCAGCTTTTTCCTATGTTGCCAAGCAACAGAGAATGTATGTATGTTCGCTTTATGCTTAGTATGAGATGGGGAAGCTGAGCTATGCGCAAGATGATGCCAGCAAGGTGAAACAATAAGGGTTCTTAATGAAATACAGAAGCAGTGGAATCTGGGCCAGCAGGGCCTTTTATTATAAAGGAGTAAAGTGGTGGGTGCGGTCCATATAAGCTACATTTATTTGTTGGTCATTCTTCACCTCATCTATGCAGCCTCAAATGCTCTTGGCTTCCCCAGCCAAGAGTCTATAATACATTTGAATTAACTTTGAATCTCACATCTTGAGAGTTTGAGTCTGGTCTGCTCATCCAGGTGTTCCAGGTATTCTCAAAGCTCCCCTCCAACCCCACCCCCCAGGTGTCTCTTCCTTCATGCTTACTACTGCTCCCTGCAGGTCGACTGCAGACTATCCTGGCCCTGCTTATGGTTCATGCCCTTGCTTTTGTGTATAGGCTCTGTCTGTCTTTGGTCGTCCCCTAAGCCCTCACTGGGAGGTCCAGTGTGGTGCAAGTACTCCATCCCCAACTCTGAGTCGTGTTGGGTCACTGGCAACACAGTAGCAGCACAGAGGACTTCACTGTTCTACCTTCTGACCTCAGCTTCCCTGCCCTTGCCCCACTCTCCATTTCAAGCTGACTCCATTCTTTCCTTCCATACCTCTGGCACACCCGACTCCTCCTCTGTCCTTCACCCTGATTGGGGATGCCTCAAACTTGATCCCTCAAAGTAGGCCAAGGACCTGTCAGCATTTCTTCTCCCCACCTTGGTCCTCATCTGCCCTTTTGCCCCACTAGGCACCTGCATGCCCATCCACAATCCCACATGCTTTCAGGATTGTTGACTCCAGCAAAGGAGTACTTGGGCAGTGTTAGCTAATTTTACTTGCTAAGTACCAGTTGTGGACCCTGCCAAGCAATCCTGTGCACTTTCAATATTTAACCCAGCATTTTAGGCAGGGTTGCCACAAGGTCACTAACACGGCCCAAGGTCGAACAAGCACTGGCCAGTAGAGGATTTAAATTCTTGGCCCTTTCTCCTAGTAGCCCATACTGCTGTTGCAGAGCAACTTCTGAGCCTAATAAGACCAAAATTGAACACAGAAATTAGTTGTTTTAAGTCAAAACTTCTTATCTCCCCTTCCCAAACTCATGTGTTTCTTATCTCAGTAAATGGTGCCACTCCCCACTCAGCTTGCTCACACTGGGATTCTGGGAATCATTCTCCATCCTGCTCCCCCCTCCTCAGCCCTCAGAAAGTCTATCAGTGCTTCTTAGAAGACATAGCTCACATCTGTCCATCCCACCACATTGTCACTATCCCCACCCCAGTCCGAAACAGGTATGTTTCTCTCTGGTCTTCCATTAGTAACTTCCCGACTTGTCTTCTCATGCCCAGGCCCAACCCCTTCCATTTATCCTCTAGAAGACAAATACCCACTACTGGGTCTCAGACACCACACCCGCCTCCCTGGTGTTTGATGATCACATTTCTAAATATTCATGAGCATGTTTCTCTCCCCCCACCCTGTGCTCACTGACTCTGTTTATGCTGGACTGTCAGGGCTTCCTGCTGGGTCTGAACAGCTAGATAGACACCCTCCCTCACCCCTGACTGTGGAACTAGAAAAAAGCCTACAGATCTTCAGCTGTAAGCAAAGAAGAAAATGTTGCTGGTCTAAGCACAAGACTGAATATTCCAGTGCAGACTTGCAGAGTGAGTATTTTTTTTTTTCTCTTCAAGAGATTAGTTAAAAAGAGGCCAAGTCCTGCCCTGGGGAGAAGACTAAGCCTGGGACAGATAGAAAACCCATCAGCCCCTGTGGACATGCCCCCTTTCTGTCAGCCAGTACACTCAGTCACCCCTCAGAACCTAATAGATGGAGGGGTGCTGTCTTGAGAACCCTTGCCCTGCCCAAGGGAGGGCTGCCTAGAACCAGTTTGCAATTGCCACTGACTGAGCTGAGACAGGGGGAAATAGCTTCACTACCACATTTGTGAGATTGATTAACGTCCGTCTCCCCAGCTAGACTGTATGCTTTGTGAGGACAAGACCGGGTCTGGCTTTTGCCATTTGTGTGACTTAATAGTGTCAAACACATAGGAAATGGTTGATGCAAACCCGCGGAATAAATGAATGAACAAACTGTGTATGTGTACACACACACACATTCAGGTAAGCGTATATATATTTACAAGCATGCTTATGTGTATATGTACATATGTGTAGGGGCGTGTGTATATATTGATATGAGAAGGTTGAGCCTTCAGTTTGGTTAATGTCCACTATTTAAGAAATAATATTTGATATTTATTAATATTTAGTAATGCACAGTAAGGAAGACTTTATTTAGGACTATCCCAATTGACACAGGGATGGTTGCCATGGGAGCTTGCTGATGGGGGTGATAAATTGGGCTGAACTTCAAATACAGCATGGACAAGTGGAAGTTTATAGAAGGGCGGGGTCAGGGAATGGAAAATTACCCCAAGGAAGAAGCATCAGGGTTGATGGGGACTCTGGTCCAACCAATCTAACAGGATTCTTGCTGAAGATGGGCCAGAGGGACCATCCTCTCCATGGGTGGTGGAGAATAAAGACCTCGATCAGATATTGAGGTTGCTCAGATATCAAGGGTGTGGGGTTCTTGCTCAACTGACTTAGCAGAGCTTTTTGATAAAACGGGATTTTACAAAAAAGTGCACAGATGAGCCTCCTAGGAGGTTCTAGAGCCTGATTAAAGTTTGGCCAAGCATAAAGTCTTTGTCACCACACTTGTTTTTCAAATGTAATAGCAGCCAGCACAATTTTATCAAAGGGCAGAAAGGACTTATAAAGGTAATGAATCCTGTAAAGCCTTTGTATGTGATGACTTGAAATCCTTGTTTCTCCCTGGTTAAACGGTGCTTCAAAGAAGTAATTTTCTGGCTCAGTGCCTGTAGCTTAGCAGCTAGGGTGCCAGCCACACACACCAGAGCTGGCAGGTTCGAGCCCAGTCCTGCCAAACAACAATGACAACTACAACCAAAAAATAGCTGGGTGTTATGGCGGATGCCTATAGTCCCAGCTACTTGGGAGGCTGGGGCAAGAGAATCACTTAGGCCAAAGAGTTTGAGGTTTCTATGAGCTGTGACACTACAGCACTCTACCAAAGGTGACATAGACTCTGTCTCAAAGAAAAAAAAAGAAGTAATTTTCTATGTTGATGGGAATCTGCCCCCACCCATTGGGGTTTTACCAGAGTCTTTTTGGAGAGTGGGTATGATCTAAAAGTATCATTGCCAGGCCAGGCGAGGTGGCTCATGCCTATAACCCTAGCACTCTGGGAGGCCGAGAAAGGTGGATTGCCTGAGCTCACAGGTTTGAGACCAGCCCGAGCAAGAGTGAGACTCCATCTCTAAAAATAGCTGGGTGTTGTGGCAGGTGCCTGTAGTCCCAGCTACTTGAGAGGCTGAGGCAAGAGAATTGCTTGAGCCCAAGAGTTTGAGGTTGCTGTGAGCTATAATGCTATAGCATTCTACCAAAAGTAACAAAGTGAGACTCTGTCTCAAATAAAAAAAAAAATTGCTTCGATTTACTTTTTAGTCAAAATAGACTGAAATATCAAATTACCCTAGAAGATGAGGGTCTAGGATTTTTATGTTTAGCAAAAGAGGACAGAGGTTAAAAGTGGTTGAAAATTTTTGCTCTAAAAGTGGGAAAACCAGCAAGCACTATAGTAAAGAACTTATCTTCTATATATTTTAATTTAATTATAATTTTATTTTATTTTTATCTATTTATTAAGACAGAGTCTCACCTTGTTGCCCTCAGTAGAGTGCTGTGGGGTCATATCTCACAGCAACCTCACATTCTTGGGCTCAAGCGATAAGCACCCCCCACAACGCTAGAGGCTCTTGCTCAGGCTTGTCTCCAACTTCTGATCTCAGGCAATCCACCTGCCTCAGCCTCCTAGAATGCTGGGGTTATAGGCATGCTCCACCACGGCCCACCCTTTAGTTATCATTTTAAAGTTCTCTGGTTGGTCAGGGGGCCAATTCTTCCTAAAGTAAATTAAGAAGTTTCTTGAACGGAGGAGGTAACTATTTCCTTCCTGTGGTAGATCAGGATTAGACTGTAACGGTCAGGACAGAGCCCACAGCTTCAGGGCTGGCAGAACAAACACAGGTGTGGCCAGTGAGACACAGCGCCCGTGATAAGGGAGCCGGCAGATAGGTGATTTGGATCAGATGAGAGAAGTTAAGAAGCAAGTGGAGTAGAACACAGCTGCACACAGGGGCAGGTGCTCAGAAACCACAGGGAAGAGACAGTAGATGGAAAGCAGAAAGTTTGTGCGATGAGAGTGAATCTACTGTGATTATTTGGGAGTTAGAGACATCACATTGCCAAACAAACAGTTTTGGCTCAGTGCTTTATCTGCCAGGGTTAGTGACGTGGCAGTCTACTGTTGTGGGCGCCTCGGTGTGCCACCCTTGTGCCCAGGCACAGTTTTCCTGCCTAGTAACTGTGCAGGAGCCCCAGGGGCTTAACTTATGAGTATTTCCAGAAGAAGGCTCTTTGTAGGTAGGTGCAGATCTCAGTACCCCTTGACTATGTCTTCCTGGGTCCATGCAGATGCTGTAGACCAAGCATGTTAGCAAGCTGGGACACAGAGGTCTCTGCCAAGTTTCCTAAGCTCCGGGGCCTGATGCCCCAGGTTCTCTGCCATCAGTTTGCAGTCTCTAGTAGTTTTTTGCTTCTCAGCATCCACTTCCTTGCTTCTTCCAGTTGTAGTATCCTAATTCCTCTAGTTTCAGGGAAGAAACATTGACTGGCCAATTAGTACTGCATCTCGTGGGTTTAGTGATTAGTGATTGGCTCCGTGACTGACATAAATTCTGCTGGGAGGTTAACAAGGGCTTTTATTTGTTTGGCTTTGGTCTGAGACAGCTGCTGCGGGCCACTACATGGATCCTGACAACAAAGCCAACTAAGGGAAAGACAATGCTGAGAGATGGATAGAATTAGTTTCTGTGACATCTTTTGGATGACTGCATCAAGTCGTACCTGAATACAGTTACCCTTGGACTTTTCAGTAACATAAACCAATAAATTACCCAAGTCCCTTTACCTTTTTTCTCCCACAAGCTAGTTTGGCTGTGTCTTCTGTCATTTACGGTAGGAGGAATCCTAACAGATACTGAGAGTCTTGCTCCCTTGGGGGACTTTGCAGGCGGCAAAGGTCATGGCCATTGATGAATTCAATGTCTCTCCTCTGTTGTCCAAGTCTCAAAGAATGTAATTCTTTCCTGGGTGTTTTCCCTCTTTGTCAACCCTTGGAATACTTTCCACTCTGAAACAATTCAGCTCTATAGGTTCTATGTGACTAGGGCTTTGAAAACAATAGCCTGTTAATTCTTCCGTAAAGCAAAGGTCACTTAGATCTCTAGGACAAGTGCTTAGCTGTTCTTCCAGGAATGGGGGAGGGAAACTTTACCTTTTCATTTGCCTATAGCTGGGGGAGTAAGCTAGACTAAATACCTCAATAAATTATCTGTTAATCAACTTTAAAGGTGTAAAGTTAAGGCAGCCAGCAAGAGTACTTGAGCATGGACTCAATGCCTGGCATGTTTGAAATGCCCACAGAATAATTTGGCAGAGGGAGGCGGAGGCCCCTGCCCCAGGCCTCCCTGACCAGAAAACTCTTGCCAACTGCCCCATTGGAGAGTTGGCTGGCTACAGCTAAACTCACAAGGCAGATTGCAAACCCACAGGCCTCTAGGGCTAGGTAGGTTGTCCTTCCTTGGCCAGGATGCAGGTTAGAGTGAACTGGGGGAGGATGGTGGTACATACTAGGAGTGGGGACTAGTGGGGATAAGAGAGGATGGTTCAAGAAGGGACAGCTACTGCTCAGCTCTCTTATTGCCAGGTGGTAAGATGAGCCCAGGATGACTCCAGATTTTGCAAATTCTAAATGTTGGCAGCTAATTTAAAAAAGAAAACTTACAAACCATAAAATGGCACCATTGAACCAACTAAGTTAGGCCAGGTCAGCTAATTATGCGATATAGTCCATAATTATTTATTTATCCCCATAGGAAATCTTCTCATAAATTCATGGATGGTGTATGGGGATTATTTTTGGAGCCATCTTTTTCTGTTCCTTTGTTTAAGTCCAAGATAGTCTCTTTCTTCTCTCATATTATTCTGAACCAGCTTCTACACATTACTGGACAGGTGGTGGGTGTCTGGGCTGAGGGAGTTCCCTTCCCAGGTGCTTGTTTTCCCTTTTGGAGAGAGGCATCGTCTCCTCTTTGTACATGTGGTTTGAGTGGGACTGAATCAAGCTCTGAATCCCAGGGTCAGTTCCATACCCTGGTCTGGCCAATCAGAGACCATCCTTGGACTAGAGCAGATTGGGTAAGTGTTGGAGACCACACATGTCAAATCAATAATGAATTATTCCTGGATTTTTTATTTTTGACTGTCTTTCCTCTAGGATTGCTGGTTGTAAGGATTATGAATCTGGTCCAGGTACCATCAGTAGGAGAGGGTTTGGAAAAGAATGACACCACCACCAAGCAAGGTGGAGGGTGGGGTGGGAAAGACAGAGACACACAGGGCCACATTTGTACCCCTGACTCTGGCTAAGCCTGAAGCCACATCTACATCCAGACTTTTTATTAGGTTAGCAAAAATACTGTCACTTTCTTAAGATGATTGTAGTTGGGATTCTCTGACATGTAACCAAAATAACCTTGGCAAATATATATTATCTTGCACAGCCTTCTGGAGCCATGATTGTCCTTCCTTGGCCAGGATGCAGGGACATCTGTAAACCCAAGTTTGAGGTAGTGGGGAGAGAGACCAGAGAAAGAAGCAGGGCTGACAGAATCCATCCTTTTAGTGGGGTCAGTGTCAAGATGTGTCCTAGGGAAGCATCCCGTGCTCAGTCTGTTTTGCTGTAACACTTGTGTGTTTGTGGGTGATTTTACCATAAATTCACTCAAATGTGGTTGATACATGGTGGAATTATGACAGTAAAATGTGGAAGTTGCACTGGTCCATCTGTAATGCTCCCAGCCGGCCAACATTTGGCACTGGCAAATATTAGAAGAGGAACGTAGTGTGCACAAACAGCTAAATGCAGCGGGCCGAGGACGGAGGCAGTGTCACCACAGTTCTCAATGGTCTCCTTTTCCTTTCACTGTAATCCCCACAGTCTGTCTTAGGAGGGCTCAGGACCCAGGTCTCCCTGATCCTGTGCAGTTTTTCCTTATCAGCATGAGTCAGAAGACCATGGATTTTCCTATACTGCCTTCCATCAAATTACTCCATTTTCTGTAGAATCTCTTTATTAGCAACTCTTTTAAAACTATGCTGGTATTTTTAAGATTATAAAGTGGCATATGTTTTAAATTGTCTGCTTCAGTCCTATTTTCCCCCTTATTTTTAGTTTGCAATTTTGCAAAAAGTGCATTTTCTCTCCTCCTGCCGCACCCCACCAGAACACATATATTTCATTATTGCAGAAGTGCCTGCACTTTTTTTTTTAAAAAAGCAGAATTATAGGCAGCCATAGATGTGCTGACCCTGGACCATGTTGCTTCAATTCTTATTCATGTTCTTGCTTTTATATGGTATCTCATAGTTCAACCCACCTTCTTGTAATTTTCTTGTCTAATATTCAGATATAAAAAAATCCTGTATCTGATTCCCAGTCCTAGTGGGTAGAACCAAGAGGCCTGTCTGAATCTTATTTTCCCCTGAATCTTATTTTTTTAACCTGGGACACCTAGCACATGCTGTGCCCCTCAGCATCCAGGAGGGGACTATAAGCAGAACCATAATATCCATCAACAATGCAGCATAAGCAGATGCTACACACTGTAAAGGATGCAGGATTCAGGCAGCTGGAAAATTATGCTACAAAAATAAACACCCGATTTCTGCAAATTGGGCAACTCTCATTAGCCCTAGGAAGCTCATTTTCATGGTTAAGTAGTTAAGCGGCTGATTAAAGGCATAAGACTATTTAGACACCTGCTTATTTGTTCTTTTAATTTTAAGTTTTGGCCAGGAGATGGCGCTCTTGAATGTCATTTGGCAGAGGACCCCTCCGAGCTACAAAACCAAATAAAGCACCTGCAAATACTTCCTTCTTAAACTGAGAAAATGAGTTGGATTTTCCAAGAGGGAGAGAAATTCAATTTTAAAACCAGCTAGAAGCCAAGTGGCTAAGAACATAATAACACCACCTGTCATTTTTTATTGGGATTTAAAAATCCAATTAATGCTGATTAGTGGTGGGGTCAGGAGCAGCCCCAATGCTGTGATGTTAAACCAGGAAGTAATAATACTTTGAAGTTTAAAAAAGGCATTTGAGGAGAAACTGCTTTTAGAGCTATCAGTTTAGAATAAAGACAGCTTGGTACACTGGAGTGTGAAATACCTGGATTTAAATCTTGAAGAAAAGTGCCACATATTATATAATGGCTTACTCCTTCCAGACCTGACTTTGCATGTTATCAGAGACCTTCAAAGCCATTATGCCCAGACAGGACTAATGGAAGAAGGGGTCTTAAAACCAAAGAATTTATATCTTCAAAGGCTGTTTTTTAAGGTAGCTTCCACTTATATTTGAAGATCTAATTCTAGAATGTGGTGGATTGAGGTCTGAATCTTACATTGAGATGTGGGTCCAAGAGAGTGGTATCCTAAGACAGAATCATAACAAACACTTGCTGATGGCTCACAGTGTGCCAAGCTCTGTGGGAGGTGTTCTGAATGTGTTATCTCTTTTAATCTTTAAGACATCAGGAGGTGGTTACTCTTATTACCCTGTTTCACAGAAAAGGAAACAGAGTCTTAAAGGGGCTAAAAAACTTTCCCAAGCTCAAACAGGTAGTAAATATTACAGCTAGTAAATTATTCAACTGGCTTCAGAACCCATACTATTAATTACTATGCTGTACTTAAAAACATTTTGAGAACTTTCATAGCCTGCAGGATAAAGGCTGGATCCCTTAGCCTGACTGACACTCAAGCTCTCCCATGAATCAGTTTCCAGCTAGAGCAGATCAGAGAAATGGCAGTGATAGGATTTGAGGCCATGTCTAAGAAAGTGACCACCAATCACAGTCTCTCAAGTTATTCTGGAGTGTGCACTTACAGTACATGAATATTCATTCACAAATTAATTACAAGTTCTATCATCAATCATACATTAAAATTATGAAATCTTAATTTCTAATTTTTTAATGAATTCTAAAAATGCCTAATATTTTCTTCTTGTATTCCAATGGAAGGACTTACTCAACTCTTGCTGTGTACCCTTTGGAAACCATTGGTCATATGAGATAAGACCGGCTTGATCTGCTCAGAGGACAGAAATTCTCCTCTCTTGTCAATGTTCAGGAAAGCTCAAGCCCTAAGAGGTACTGGGACTGGTCCTGACCAATCAGACATCCTTCCCTGGCATGAGAGGTATCATAATTATGAGTTGGTAAGCCTGGGAACAGAACTGAGGAAAACATGGAGAATAAATGGGGGGGGGTCCAAGATATACCAGGGGTCTAAGATATGCAAAGTCCATAGTCCAGGGCATCACCTTCCAGAAACAGTGTATCAGATGGAATATTACCTCTAGAGCTGGCACAACAAAGTGACACAGGGGGGCAGCTTAAACAATAGAAATGTATTGTCTCACAGTTCCGAAGGCTCAAAGACCAAGATTGCCCTGTCCCGGGGTTCTTCCTTTTCCTCAGGGACAATCTGTATGGTGTCCTCCTAACTTCTGGTGGCTTGCTGGCACCTATGGCTTGTGGATGCCTCACCCTGATCTCTGCCTTCAGGTTCACATGGAGTTTTCCCCGTTTGCATGTCTCTTTCCAAGGCATTCAATTATAAGGAATGACTGACACCTCCCCCCCCAGTCATTTTGGATTAAGAGCCCACCCCACTCCACTGTGACCTGTCCTTAACTAATTACATCTGTAGAGATGCTTTCCAAATTAGGTCACATTCTGAGGTACTGGGAGTTAGGACTTCAACATATCCTTTTTGGGGGGGCACACAAGTGAACCTATAACAGGTGGTCTCTGCTGAAGGTGGCTTCTATAATGCTCGCTTTTCTAAGCTATCTATGCTGACCATTCCTCTGCTGATCAATATCCACCTGCCTTAGACCAGGAGTCAGATCTCCACTTGACTTAGATCCTCAGCCCTTTTGGCATTTGAGCCAGATAATTCTTTGTTTTGAGGGGCTGTCAAGTACACTCAAAGATGTCTAGCAGCATCTCCATTCTCTACCTACCAGCTGCCAGTAGCACCCCACCCCTTGAGTTTTGACAATCAAAAATATCTCCAGATATAGTGAATGTCCCCTGGAGTGCAAGTTCATCAGCTCAGAGAATGGCTGCTTTAGATGTGGCCATCCAGGGCTGGACATGAGCTCCAGCTGAACCCTGGGATCAGGGGCCCATTCTGCTTTCAGAGACTTTGCGCTTCTCTGAGCTCCATGTAGTGCGTCTGTTTCCAGTTCCACTCCCAGAAGGAGACCTTACAGCCCTCCCTGGAGCTCCTGTAGCCCTCACAGACCCCGTGGTCCCTAACACCCATTTTCTCACATCTGGCCCACTTCCGCATCACTGTGTCTCCCTGCACAGTGCCTGGCACCCCCACCTCAGGACATTTTGCCAAATGAAAGCATTCCTAGCGTCTTCTTCCCTGATGGTGCTCTTATATTTGCCACCGAAGTATCTTTTAAAACATGAAAAACAGGTTGATTGATAGATGATTCACATACCATACAATTACCCATTTAAAGTGTATAATTCAGTGGTTTTTAGTATATTCAGAGTTGGGAAATCATTGGCACAATTTTGGAACATTTTCATCACCCCAAAATGAAACACCTCAGCTGTTCACAGTCATTCTCCATCCTGCCCAACAGTCCCCAAGTCCAGGCCACCACTAATCTACTCTCTGTCTTTATAGATTTGCCTATTCTGGACATTTCATTTCCATGGGCTCATACAACCTGTGTGACTGGCTTCTTTCACTTAGCATAGTGTTTCACATTTCACTCACATCAGAGCATGTGTCAGTCATTTATTTTTATCGCCAAATAATATTCCACTTTATGGACCAAACACATTTTATTTATGCAGTAGTTGATGCCAGTTTGCGTCAACAATTTGTTTGGTTTCCACTCTTTGGCTACATGAATATTATTAGCACGTGTATGGGAACGTTTGTGTACAAGTTTTGCGTACTCCTAGACTGGGTCATATGGTAACTCTGTTTAACCTTTTGAAGAACTACTAAACTGTTTTCCAAAGAAGCTGTACCATTTTACGTTCCACGGCAGTGTACGCAGCTTTCAGCCTCTCCACTTCCTCACCGTCACTCGTGGTTATCCATCTTTTTGATTCTAGCTGTCCTAGTGGGTATAAGTGGTACCTCATCGGGGTTTCGCCTTATACTTCTTTGATGGCTAATGATGACAAGCATCTTTTCATGTGCTTATTAGGCCATTTGTATCTCTTCTTTGGAGAAATGACTATTCAGCTCCTCTGTCCAATTTAAAATGGGTCATTTACTTATTTATCATTAGGCTATTTGAACTTCTTCACCTAGAAGAGTTCCTGATGCATTCTAGATAGGAGTCCCAGGTGTACTGTTTGCAAAAGTGTTTCTCCCACTCAATGCATTGTCTTTTTATTTTTTGGATGGTGTTCTTTGAAGCACAAAGGGTTTTAAATTTTGATACATTTATTTTTTTCTTTTGTTACTTGTACTTTTTTTTTTTTTTTTTTTTTGATGTAAGAGTCTCCCTCTGCTGTCCCAGGCTAGATTGCCATGATATCAGCCTTACTCACAGCAGACTCAAACTCCTGGGTTCAAGTGATCTTCCTGGGTTATCGACCTGAGTAGCTGGGACTACAGGTGCATGCTATAATGCCCAGCTAATTATTTTTATTTTTAGTAGAGACAGGGTCTCACTTTTGCTCAGGCTGGTCTCAAACTCCTAAGCTCAAGTGATCCTCCCACCTCACCTTCCCACAGTGCCAAGGTTATGGGCATGAGCCCAGCTTGTTACTTGTGCTTTTGTTATCGCCAGTGTATCTTGAACAACATAAAAGAGGCCCTACCAGACAGTGGGGACAGCAGCTCTGCTCACTGCCACAGCACTGACGGACTTCTTATCAGACAGTCTGGGCTGTTACTGCTTTGGCTTCCTTTTGAGACACTGACTGAGCTCCTTGGGGGCATGGGGATGGGGAACGATCCTGCTATATTACATTTGTATCCTTCGTAGTTCCTAGTGGCTGTCTTCATTCTAGTAAAGTAGTTGAAGACAAGGGCTCTCCATACCCCTGCCACTATCCCTGTGACCTTGAGCAAATTATTTAGACTCACCAAGCCTCAGTGTCCTCATCTGTAAAATGGGGAAAATGGTGGCCAATTAGCATGGTGGGAAAGATTAAGGGGGTAATGCATGTGAGGTGGTTGGCACAGGGCTTTGCATTTAATAAACATGTTAGCTGAGCCATTATTACCTCGGTGCCTGACTCAGTGTGACTGTAGAGTCAATGACTGACGGAAGTTTCGTTAGGAAGAGCAACCCAACCTCCATTTAGAGCCATAATCCTGGTGCCCTCAATGGGCAAACAGAAACATCTATTCCATTAAAGGGGGAGGGGTTTGAAACCTTTTGTTCTGACTGAAGGAAGGGAGAAAAGTCCCCCTGGAGTTTACGCCAAAGGAATTTTTCTCACACAATGGATTTGACATAAACTCCAACAGGGCTTGCCTCGACCCCAGCATTTCTCTCATCTCAGAAGGTCTTTTTACATCACGTATCCTCTGAGGGTTCTGGGGACAGCATCTTCTGCTTCTCTCACTTAATTGTCTCCTCAAGATCCAGAGAAAGTAGATAAATGTTCCAGGAGGAAATCTTACCGGGCTCTGATTCTTACAGCTGGCGTTAGAGCCGCGTCAGCATTTGTTGCAGATTCCCCAAACACGTGCTTTATACAAGCACGCCCTGCCTCGGGTCATTATTTCTTGACATGTGTTAAGAAATATGCTTTCTCTTTCACAGTCACAAGTTTCTTCCCTCAAGGATGCTTCTCCCCCTGGTTTGCCTCGGTCTATCTTGGTAGGACTGAGGCCGCATTCACAGGACATTGCGCTCTTGTCAATTTGTAATTAATCACTGCTCCCGAATGGAGGCCAATGCTGGTTCTACAGAGGTTGCTAATGATGAAAGGGCAAGGGATTTTAAATCTCAGATGAGTTAAAGAAAGGATCATTACAACAAAGTACAAATATAAAAGGAACATAGTTATATTACCAAAAAATGCAGATGAAGTTTACTTTAAATTCAATTTTTCCTTTCTTTCTTTCTTTCTTTTTTTTTTTTTGAGACAGAGTTTTACTTTGTCACCCTCAGTAGAGTGCTGTGGCCTCATAGTTCACCATAGTTCACAGCAACCTCAAGTTCTTGGGCGTAAGTGATTCTCTTGCCTCAGCCTCCCAAGTAGCTGGGACTACAGGTGCCTACGACAACACCGGGCTATGTTTTAGAGACAGGGTCTTGCTCTTGCTCTGGCTGGTCTTGAACCTGTGAGCTTAGGCAATCCACCTACCTGAGCTTCCCAGAGTGTTAGGATTATAGGTGTGAGCCACTGCACCCAGCAATTTTTCCTATTCTTCAGGAAGTTCAAAGATTTTTGGCTATCATTCCCCCAAAGAGAAACATAGGATGGCTGGGGGAGCAGTGGGTGGATTGGAGCTGCATTTATTGGCCCCTTATTTGCTGTAACTAATTTTTGCAGTGTTGCCCCCAGTCTGTCTCCTCAACAATCTGAAGGTGCTGGGTTGGTAACTTCCACAGGAAATTGGGGTGCTGGGGATCACCTGCATGAGGTAGGCAGTGTGTTCCAAGGGCAAGAAAAACATAGAGACTTGGAGATCTTTGAAGTGAAAGGGGCTGTGTGGACGCAGTGGGACGAGTCTGCTCACATTGACAGATGCTACCCAGGAAGCCAGCTGGGGTGGGAGGAGCACAGAGATTAGCAGCATAAAAGCATACAATTTCCAAATTAAGAAGAAAAAAAGTACCATCAGAAAACAGTGCGGACGTTCCTCACAAACTTACACCTAGAATTACCATTTGATCTAGTAATTTTCCTTCTGGATATGTGCCCCAAAGAATGGAAAGCAGAGTCTCAAAGAAGTATTTGTTTACCCTTGTTTATTGCAGCACCATTTGCAGTAGCCAAGAGGTTAAAGAAACCCCAGCGTCCATCAACAGATAAACGAGGAAACCAAACATGGCACATGCCACCATCCCCCGTGTCTGTGGGGGACTGGTTCCAGGACCTCCCCCATCAGGATACCAAAATCTGTAGGTGCTCCAGTCCCTTATACAAAATGGTGCAGCTAAATGCATATATACAAGTGCATATATTCTACACATATCCTTGCCGACACTTTACCATCCCTGGTTACTTAGGATACTGAACACAGTGTAAATGCTATGTAAATGGTTGTTATTTATATTGTTTAGGAACAAAGGCAAGAAAAAAAGTGTGCACATGTTCCAATAAGAGGTGCAACCATTCTTCGCCCCCCCCCGCCAATATTTTTAATCTGCTTTTTGTTGAACCCAAGAATATAGAATCTGAAGATAGGGAAGGCTGACTGTGTATCTGGACATGCAATGAAATCTTCAGCCATAAAAGGAATATGATTTTGACGCATCTACAATATGGGGGAAGTGCGAGGAAATTATGCTAAGTGAAATCAGCCAGTCACAAAAGGACAAATACAGTATGAGGTGCCGAGAGTAGTCAGATTCACAGAGATAGTGTTGGTTATCAGGAGCTGGGGATGAATGGGAGGTTGTTTCAGTTTGAGAAGATGAAAAAGCTCTAGGGATGGACGTTGGTGATGGTTGCACAACAATGTGGATGGACTTAACCCCATTGGACTAAAAATCCCAGGGTAGCTGCCTTGCTAAAGATAGGTTTTATAAGGTGGGAAGCCTATTCAGAGACACCTCAGAGGTTTTCTACAAACAACAAAGTCCTGAAAGTCAGATCCTGGAGGAGGGTGGTGAGGTGGGGCTGAGCTTGCCCCCTGATGGAGAGCCACAGTGACACCACTTTACCGGCCAGGGTGACCCCGGCTTCCTCTGCTGCTTCTGCTGGTGTGGCTCGGCAGCAGCCTCCTCATCAGTGTTCTCTGTCTCAGTGGAGGCTGATGTTGACTCCTCAGGGCAGGCGAGGGAAGCAGAGTCCTCCTGACCCCCAGCACAGGAAAAATCAGCTGCTTGTGTAATTCACCCAGAGGCTGTGAAGCAGTGAAGCCAGTGCTCAAAAGATAGCTCAGCTTTTCTTTTCTTTCTTTCTTTTTTGTTAGAGACAGAGTCTCACTTTATCGCCCTCAGTACAGTGCCATGGCATCACAACTCACAGCAACCTCCAACTCCTGGGCTTAAGCGAGAGTAGCTGGGACTACAGGTGCCTGCCACAGTGCCCAGCTATTTTTGGTTGTTGTTTTAGCAGTTTGAACGAGGTGGGTTCGAACCCGCCACCTTCAGTATACGGGGCCAGCACCCTACCCACGGAGCCACAGGCGCCGCCCAAGTGCAGCTTTTCTCATGAAGATCTTGACTAATGTGCTGAGCGGTTGAGGGGCTGTTGGGCAAGCATTTCCACTTCCATTGTCCTGTGAGCATGACTGTGGCTCCCAGTCCACAGAGCAGAGGGGGGTATCAGGGTAACAGTCGTAAGTCACACTCCCCCACCCCACATCAATGTGTGTGTGGGGGGCTCTTCCTCGAGCTGTGCAGACACAGCCCCTTGTACTGCCACTGTGTGCCTTCTCAGTGTGCACAGAGACAACAGGTGGGTGGGCAGCACAGGATATTTTAGTTTTTATTTTCTCAGACCCCAGCTCTTTTGCCTCAGGATTCAGCATGAGTTCACTGGGACAAGGGACAATCCCTGGAACAGACTCCACGCTGTATTCAGACTTTGGCTCACCTCCCGCCCTGGCCTGCTGTCTCTGAACCAAACTCTGTCCCTATAGGGAGCATATTTGCCCAGAGGGCTCCTTGGCTCCTCTTGCAAATAGATTCTCAGGACACCTGCCCTCTCAGTCTGGTCATGTCTGGCTCTTATTTATGGTAACCAACATTACCTCGTGCTGGGACTCCAAGTCATGTTTTCTTTATGCCCTCTGAGAAATGGGTTCATTTCTGACATTGAACCCATTTTCCATCAGATGTACTGTGAAGACCAAGTCTATGCTTTATGGTATGTGTCATCGTGAGGCCATACATTGTCATCATGGGCATTGGTTCTTGGTTATGTGCTGTGTGTATAAAACATAGACACTCATGTCATATGTAAACAGATATAAAATAAGCCTGTGGTATTAAAATTTCATTGGGGGTGGGGTATTAGGAGAAAAGAATGCCTAAAAAGGCTGGTTAGGGAGATTATAATGAAAAAAGGCTGAGAAACCCTCCTATGGTCCTAGCATAAAAGGAATATTTAGATCAGTTACAAATATACTTTGTGTGATTATCTTTCTGTCCACATTTATTCATAGATTTTCATATAACGGAAACTTTAGTAAAAGAAAAAGGTATTGCGACTTCTATTTCAGAAAGTGTCTATGAATGTTAAACACTTCAAGGAAGCCTCTTACATAGGCTATATTTTGGGTACCTCATATACTTGGAACTCTATTTTCCTTTTTATGCAAACACAGACATTTCCCTAAATGATTTAGTTGGCATTGGTTAGCATCACTGATTTTTGAACTGAAAGCTCTTTAGACATCTGTGATCAATTAGATTTTAATTATTGGCTAATTATATGCATTTAAAGTATGTCCAAGAGACAGAGAATAAAATTTAATAATTAAACTGATATTACAACAGAAAATATTTTAATCTTTCATCTATTCAGGGCACTCATTGGAAAGAATATTTATTATTTTATTATATATGTATAATTTACAAAGGGCTTTCCTATAAGCTCTCCTTGCTAATTGTGTGGCTCATTTAATCCTCACAAAAGCCCTGTGATGTAGAGAGTATTATTATTTTACCATTATTTCTTTTAGCAATAAATAAACTAAGGTTCAATAAGCTTATTTGGTTTTTTCAAGATGACTTAGCTGCAGTGGTATGTATGAGACAGCTTGGGCTGCTATAACAAAATACCACTGGCTGGGCACTTAAACAACAAATATTATCTCACAGTTCTGGAGGCTGGAAGTTTAAGATCAAGGTACTATCAGGGTTGATGGCTTACACATGGCCTTTATTTTGTGCATGTAGGACAGAGGGAAGAGATGAGGAAGAAGGGGAGATGGTACCTCTTCCTCCTATAAGGACATCAGTTCTATCAGATTAGGACCCCACCCTTGTGATTTCATTAAACCTGAATTACCTCCATAAAAGCCCTTTCTGAATACAGTGACAGTGGGGGTGAAAGCTTCAGCATATGGATTTTAGGTGAACACAATTCAGTTCATTACATGGCAGGACTTGGTTTTGCATTTCTCCCCTCAGATTCCCAAGCCTGCTCTTTCTGTCCCCCCACATCACCCTCCTCCCCCCAGACACATACATGCTGGCAGTCCATCCTCTGAGCTAGGACCAGACCAGTGATAGCAAGCATAAAGCGGGCAGGCAGCTGTCTGGTCCTAGATCCTGGGAGGAAGACGTTATCGTCTGCATCAGAGGAAGGAAGGGCAGGGAAGTGGAAAAGCCAGGCTTTGATTCCCCACGTGGCAATTGCTTTAATCCAGGTGTTCATTATGTCTCCTCTTGACTGCTGGAAGAGTCTTCTGCTTACTTCTTCCCCCTCTAGCCTTGTCCCACTTGACTCAGTTCTTTTTATAAAATGCAAGGCTAACCTAACCACCTTGTTACTGTGTTTAAAACTGTTTATTGTTTTTCCCCCAAGTAGGTAAGGTCTAATCCCTTAGCTCTGCATTTCAGAGTTTTCATGACCTTGGGCAAGGCCATGTCTCTAATATCATTTCCTGACACTCTCCCCCTATTAAGCATTCCAGCTACATAAAACTCTTTTTGTTCTAACATACCCAGAAATGCCTTTTCTGGTTTTAAAACTCAGCTCAGATGGCACTGCTTCTAGAAAGTTTGCCCAGAAATTCTTCCTTTAAGAAATTACCTGCCCTTATTTTTACGAAGGCATGAGAACTTGAGTATAAAGGCAGTTATCTTAGTGCTTTCATGGCTTATAAACAACAGAAATTTATTTCTTACTGTTCTGGAGACCGGGAACTCTAAGATCAAAGCACTGGCAGATTCAGTATCTGGGGAGGATCCTCTTTCTGGTTCATAATGACACTGTCTCACCTCACAGGGTAGAAAGAAGAAGGCAGTTCTTCTTTCTTCTGGGCCCCTCTGGTAAAGGCAATAATCCCATTTATAAGAGCTCCACCTTTGTAACTTACCTCCCACAGGCCTCACCTCCTAATACCATCACATTGGGAATTAGGTTTCAACATAGAAAATTTGGGGACAATACTGTCAGTCCATGGCAAGCAGGTATCTTCCCTTGGAATTTTCTCAGTAATGTGGGTTTCATACAGATCAGGGTTCAGCCAAAGCTTGCTGAACAAGTAAATGTTTTTGAAGAGTTCCTCACTTAGGGGGATCCCTTCATCTTTTTTATCCTTCAGCAACCAAGAAAACCAGCCTGTTATGATGGGGTCCCCCAGGCTTCATTGTTCTCTCTAAAAACTGATGGACAATATCAATCAGCAAATTGGCCCTCACAGATTTTCTGCAGCAATAGCAAATATCACCAGAAAAATGAGATTTTTCTCTGTATTCGGTCAACACAACTTCATCTCCTCCTCTATTTGGAATTTTTTTTTCTTTTATTAGATCATAATTGTGTACATTGATTCTATCATAGGATACAGTGGGTTGCTTCCATATGCAGTTTGGAAAACTCTCATCCAACTGGCTAACATAGCCATCATGTAGGATAAATTATAGGCGTGATCCCCACAATATCATTCTCTTCACCGATCCTCCCCCCCCTTTCCCCGTAGTCTAGGGCTCCATTTGGATTGTAGCTTTCTTAAGATAGCTAACAATTAGTTTCATAATAGTGTTGAGTACATTGGATACTTTTTCTTCCATTCTTGAGATACTTTGCTAAGGAGGACATTTTCCAGC